>PITA01004640.1:95612-121226 GCA_004023965.1 Spilogale gracilis | reverse complement strand
TACCAGAAGTTCTCCTTTCTTGCCTTCCTCCCTTGCCTGCAGACTCTTCCCCTTTTCCAGCCACTGCTCAGAAGCCACTCTCCTGTGATGCTTTTCCTCTGAGGCAGGGATAGTGTCTTTGTCCTGTGTTCCCACTGTGGTGATCACCGAGACATTGTCTCTTTTGTTCCTGTGGCCCCCACTTCCTATAGGCTGAGAGCACTCTAACTGCATGTCTCCCAGATTGGGGTTTGTAATGCCAAGCTTTCTCTGGGTATGAAGGAGCAAACGAGTGAACGGGTAGATGGACAGGCAAGACCAGGACTCGAAGTGGAACATAATCGTGACTGTGCAGGACAAGATGCTGCAAACTTTGGTTGGGGTGGTGGCTTTAGAAGAGGAAAAGGAGGAAGAACCAAAGGGACTCGGTAAAAGGGATGTGGGATGGGAGGGAAGGAAGAGTCGCAAGATGGCGGCCCTGCCAACAGAAGTGGAGAGGCCAGAAGGGGAAGCTGGCTTAGGGAGGGGGAAGAGTCCTTTGGTCTGAATATGGGGAGTTGAGGGGCTGTTGATGGGACTTCCGAGTGAAGTGGGGATGTCATGCTTGGAGCTGAGCAGGATGCTGGAGCTGCACATGGCGATGGGCTGCCACTGGCCTGGAAGCAAGAAGGGAGGAGTTCGTCAAGGGTAGAGAGCAGTGGGCTGAGGCCAGGGTCCTGAGTGGGTGACTCCAGCAGGCAGGAGAAAGAAGGGCCCGATCTGCTGGAGTGGCCAGACTACAGAGGCTACAGAGTAGGAGAGAGAGGCCTCTCACTTCAGAATAAGGCAATTTGGAAACCTTTGGAGCAAGCTGCTTCTCTGGAAGGTGGAGCCAGAGCCAGACTGAGGCAGAGGAGTGTGGAGGATGCAGAAAGGAAGCTCAGGTCCAGGGCTGGCTCAGGGCATTTGGAGGGGGAAGGGAGGGGAGCATCGCTGGGACTTGTGAGTCACTTTCCCCCCCGGGGGAGGACTCAGGGCCTCTGAGTGGTGTCTGTGTGCCCGATGGTAATGGAAGGGCATTCTCCTTACTCACTGGAATTTCCAACCATCTGGGGTGGGGTGGAGCAGAGATGCCTTGGATGTTTAGGGAGCAGCTTCTGCGAGGTTTCAGGGTTTGGGGAAGAAGTGGCTGTTGATCTGGCTTTGCTGGTTAGGTGCGTGGGGAACGAAGATGGGGCTACTCCAGGAGACTTCCAAGGCTATTTTGTGCCCCCTTGGGCAGGGGAAGGGACATAGGAGGGACCCTTGGACTATTGGTCCTTTTCCTATTCCGCCTGCTTCTCTAACCAATGGGGGCAGTCCTGCCATGCACTTGAAGCTTGCAGGATAGGAGACAGAAGTGGTGGCAGAGAGCCCTGGGTTGGCACACTTGTGCTCTAGGGAATGCCAGGCCCAATTATTCCCAAGCCCCAGGAGCAGCCTCGCCCGCCCAAACCAAATGAGGAATTGTGGCTCTAAGGGCCCTTCAGATGTGCTCGGCTATTTATAACCCAACCCGGGCAGGGACCGGGACAAACCGGGGACTGAAGGAGGGGACAGGGTGTAAGGTGGGGTGGGCCTCTGGGAAGCCCTGCCGGCCCTGAGGCCCCAAGAGCCTACCCCAAACCCCTCAGTCTATGTTTCAGCTGTAATGACAGGGAGTCAGCGATGAGGACGGATTCTCTGCTCTAACAGAATGGCAAGAGCCCCATCTCGAGCTCAGGCTCCCACAGACCTCTTGGGGGGTTGGGATAAACCATTTCCATTCTTCTCTATTTCCCTCTTCTCTCCTCAACCCTCCACCCAGCTTGGGCCCTATTCCCAGTTGAGGTGCCCAGTGGAAAGGAGAGGCAATGACACTAGGTGAACCCAGCATGTGCACAGGTGACCTTCCTTTGGAACTCCTTTCCAAAGAGCTTGAGTCCTCCCCGATGTGGCCATTACCATCTGAGAGGGGATATGATGTGTGCCCAAGGAGGCTAGTGGTACGTACCCATACCAGTGGACAGCCCAGACACCACATCACTAAGAGCCACACTGACTGGTCCCAGCAACTGTGTATTAGGAGAGAGAATTGTGAGCTAGAAGCATCAGGAGGATTTCAAGGGGCTCTCTGGCTGGAGACATTGTTGGGGGGCTGGTCGGAGATTGAGGGGGTTGGCTTGAGCAGGCTGAAGCTTCAGGCCTCACCACCCAGAACCCCGAATTCCCACTTGGTCTACCTGGGTTCTGGCACTGAGGGTTCGGGGCTACACAGGGAAGTGGTGGATTGGTAGTGTGTGACACCAAATTGGAGTCCCAAGTGCCGGTCAGTTCAGTGAGGAAATGGGACAGAAGGGATATTCTGCTGGACCTTGCAACTCCCAACGTCCCTCAAAGAAACAACCAGACAGCAACCTTGTCTGTGGGCCTAATTTAGTTCACAGGTGTTTCATTGAGATGGCATCATGTTTCAGTTCGTTTAGTTTTAACGTCACTGATCTGCCACCGTTTTTAAATGGAGAGCGATCAGCTAAGACTCCACATGGCCAGCTTCTCTAGGACAGTGTGAGATGGGGCAGCCTGAAGCCCGCCTTGCCCCAGCAGCCATCAGCTGGAGCTGGGTGGTGGCTTTTCCCCTCCACCCCGTGCCTACCTAGCTTACTTCCGCTGATCTTACCAGCACCCCCATGACTCCTAGTGTTTGCAACCTTTGCCCTAGGTGTTGTGCGTTGAAAGTTTTTCCCAGGTGCTGCCCCTGATCTCCTCCCCCAGGAGAGTAAGGGCATGCTCCTCTCTGGCTGGGGCCTGCACAGCCGCATATGTGGACTTCTCCGTCTGGATGGACTTAGCTTCTGCCGCCTTTGGGGAAGCCAAGGGAAGCAGGCTGGGGGTGGGAAGGGCTGCTGTGTTAGGATCCTGGGTTTCCTGTACCCTCTGCTGTGGGGCGGGCTCTGTGGGGCAGAGGCTCCTCTTGAGGCATAAGAGCCCCCACGGAGGTGGGAGTGCGCTGTCCCAGCAGCATCTGTGAGTAGGAGACGGTGCACCTCCGACTGTCCAAGAGGGGCGTCCTGCAGACCCTGGCCGGCACTTTTTGGTCCTATTGTGGCCAGGCAGCTGAGGCCTCTTTTGCACAAAGCCTTGTTCTCCCAGCCACCCTGGTGATAGAAACTGTTTTCTCTCACCGAGCCCTGGCCTCCCCCTCCGCAAAGGTGTCAGAACCTGCGGCAGAGATGAGAAGGGAGCTCAGCCTGTGGCCCTCCCCAGGTGACAGCGATGTGCTCCCGGTCCTCCTCGAGGCCTCGCGGGCAGCTGCTCCTCCGCTCCTCCCCCTGCCTGCCCGGGCTCTGGTGAGGGGCTGTAAATAAAAGCCTGTCTCTGGGAAGCAGACCTCCCCCTGCGCCCGGCCCGTCTGCGGCCTCCTCGCCCCTCCTTCGCGCTCCAGAAGCCTCTGCCAGCCGCCGGTCGGTGACCGCAGAGAGGGAACGGCTCCACCTCACAAGTCAAGTCGTGCATTTCCTGTGTATTAATAGCAAACGCGAGCCTCCGAGTCCAGAAAGGGCGGGATCTGTGGGGCCGGCGGCGGCGGGGCGGCCGGCCCGAGCTCGGGAGCGGCGGCCGGGGAGCGCGGGGCCCCGCCTGCGCCCGGGCCGGCACGCACGGCAGGAAGGGCCGCGGCGGCCGGCGGGGGCGCCTCCTCCTGCTCGGCCCGCGCGCCGCGCGGTCTCTCCAGTGACAGCCCTGCGCTCGCGGCGGCGGCGGCGGCGGAGGAGCTGCCGGAGCGCCGCTTCCCCTCTCCCCGGGCTGGGGACGCGCACAAGGTGGCCCGCAGCCCCGGCGCGCGGGAGGGCCGGGAAGCGGCAGCACGAAAAGGTTCATAATGGAGCCTTTCATTGGGAGCCGGTGGCCGGGCGCCAGGACTGACTCCGGGGAGGCCAGCATGCTGGTTTAGGCCTGCCCTGCACGCTCTTCCCCTCCCTGCCCGCCTGCCTGCCTCCCTCCGGGGCGGCGGCGGCAACGGCTGCTGCTGCTGCGTGGACCCCGCTTCCTGTTTGCCCTCCGCGCCTCCGGCTGCCATGGAAGAGGAAGAGGAGGCTATAGGCTTTTTGGACAAGGTTCTGGAGGATGAAGATGTGTTTCTCCTGGAGGAGTGCGAGCTGGGAACCCCGACCAGCCCCGGCTCAGGGTCCCCCTTCTTGGTGGCCGTGAAGGTGGGAATGTGACACGCCCTGGATGCTTGTCGGGGGAGGGGCAGGGTTAGCAGCGCTCGACTGCCGAAGCTGTGCGGGCAGAAATGGCTGGTTTGTGCACAAACCTCATGGCTGGGTGGAAGCACCGCACTCCAGCCTGAGAGGGGCTGGCGCATGCCTGCGAGGGGAATCGAGGGGCTGAGCTCACCGGCAGCTGTTCCTGGGGGAGAGGTGCAGTGGGTGCCTCCTCCCCGTGGGCCAGTTGTCCTCAGCGGGAGTGGCTGCTGGTTTTCCCCAGGCCAGCTGTGCCGGGGGGGCTTTCTCTGGCAGTGACATGAGTCACCTGGTAGGCACAACAGTGGTGGGAGCCTGCTGCCCCAGAGGAGCCGGCTGACTTGAAACCAGGAGGCCATAATTCGTTGTTTCCATGGCAACAGTAGGATAAGTGCACTTGGGAAGTTGGGGCAAAGGGGCCACTCTCTTTGTAGCCTGGAGAATTCCTCAGCCTAAGCTAAGGCAAGAGAGTGTGGGGAGAGATTGGGAGCCAGACGTCACTAAGTTCCTTGAAGGAAAAGAATTGGATCAGCTGAAAAGGGGGTGATACCAGTTGGGTTTGAGGCAGGAACCAGGAGGATAGAGTAGGTACTTTTCCCTAGGTGGGCTTGGGCAAGAAGCATCTGTGGGACCCCAGCCCACTCACTCAGGGGCTGTGAACATTCTCCCCAGCGATGCCTCTGACCTGTCATAGGAGTTGCCTTGAAGTCAGAGCAGGAGAGGAGCTGTACCTCGATCCTCTTTTCTTCTCTTCACCTCCTCCCCAGGGGCAGGGCCCCAGTTTGCCTGAGGCATGGCACCCTGCACCATTCATTCTTCCTTTCTTTCACATCCTGGGCCCACTTCTAAGAGCCCTAACCCTCCTTCCTCTCTGTTCTGTGACTAGAAGGGAAGGCCAGTGGGGATGTTTGGTGGGAGTTTGCAAATGGCCAGCCAGGCCGCCTAACAGAGTGTCCATTTGTGCCCCCTTCCCTGATGGGCCCATCTGCACCCCAGAGGGTGTGGTTCATGGAGCATTGCTGTGGGCAGGAGGCTGCCGCTGAGCTTCTCTGGGCCTGTTTGTCCCTCCTCACAGTGCTGCCACACCCGTGCTACGGTGTGGATCCGAGGACGAGCTAATGGAGGTGAAAAACAGACTACAGACCCACAGGAGATGGCTGATGTGCGGCGTCTGGGTGGAGCTGTAGCTGTGGGCCTGGGTGCAGAGGAGAGAGGAGATATAATGGGAGGCTGGTGGTGGCTAACAGCCCACCCCTGGTTCTCTCATCTGGTGCTAGCTCAGAGCACTGGGGTTAAGTCACATCTCCACTAGGCCTGCAGAGGCCCCTGTGCTTGGATCTGAGCAGCCTCCTCACCAGGAACAGGATAGGGGAAAAGTCTGGTAATGAACCAAGAGCACTGGCTGAGAGCCAAGTAGTATGTGGGATGGGAGGTGGAGGGGGTCCCTAATGGGCCCTCCCTTAGAACCCCTCCCCGGCACAGATGGGGTCCTGTTCAAAGGCTGCCTTATGGAGCCACCCTGACTCTAGACTCTGGCTTATTCCTGGGTCTTAGGCCGTATTTCAGTCTACTCAGAACTCTATAGACGTCTGCCGCCTCAGTTATGACCTAATTTCCTCCAGGGCAAGGGCCATGTTGTATTCACTGCTGAACACTGCAAAAAGCTTAGGACGTAGCTGGTACGCAGTGAACGTGTGGAGTGAATGAGGCTCCGTGGGACCTGCAAAGGGGGTATCATGTTCTGGGCCTTGATCTACTCAAGAGGTGTTCCAAGGAGGAAGCACACCGATGCCAGGGGACCCAGGCACACATGGCACCTAAAAACCCTGACCCTCCCAGATCCCTGTGAGCATCTAGGTGGAGTCTTCCCCTCTTTGCTGCCTCAGTTTCCCTGGACTTGTCTCTGCATGGGGGAAGGGGCCTTTCCCGAATGTTGGTGAATTCCAGGCCCCCTCTCCCCCCATCTCATCGTGAATACCTCCAAGATGCCCTCACTGTCTACCAAAATTGGTCAGTTGGAGAGGGATCAGGCAAGCAGTGTGGCTGCAGAGGGGTAGGGAGAAACCTCGTTGAGTCATTCAACAAACACTGTCAGGTTATGTTGTAGTCAAAGCACTCTTCCTGGCACTGGGCAGGAGACAGGATGAACATGCCACGGTCCTTTCTCCCGAAGAGTTCACAGGGAGAGGGGACAAGTGCACAGATAATAGGAGTACAGTGAGAAAGTCCACAGGGTTCCGATAAAAGGGAACAAACTTCAGAGGAGGAGAGACCACTCCTGTTTGGGTCAGAAATGGACCAGGTGCGCGTGCATGCACGTATGTGTGTGTGTGCATGTGCGTGGTCAAGGGGCACTTCTGGAAGATGTGTTCCTGTCCTGGGCTATGGATGGTCTTGGCCGGCTTGCACTATAGACTCTCCTCAGCAGCTGGTGGGTTTCCAAGGCTGTTCTCTGGGCTATTACTTTCCTTCAGGAGTACTTACCTTCAACAGTGGCTGTGTCCCTGAGTGAGCATGAGTCCTATAAATCAATCTTGCTTTCAGTGTAATTTCTGAGATGCTTCCTCTTCCTGGGGGATGGAGGTGGATAGGGCAGCAGTTCCCTCCAGAGCTAGGGTCAGAGTTGCTATGTCTTTTAGCCCAGACCTCCTTTTGAGGACTTAATTCTCTATAAACTAATAATCACATCGATACCGATAGCAACACCATCTCCTGGCGGTAGAGTGTTGTATGCTTTCCAAAAATCTTTCATACAATTCTATTTAAAGGTACACAGGGCTGATTGCGGCCTTGCTATCTAAAAGCTGCTATTTAAAGGAACTCCTTTGTCAGGAATGAAAGTCCTTTTGTAATGCAGATTAGCCCATCAGGTGTTATTCTGCACAAGTTTTAAATGGAGAGTCAGAGATGCCCACATTTGTGCCCCCCCACAGGCCGTGATGGTCACGCCTGTGTCCCCCACTGAGGTGTTTCCCAGAGTGTGGACCCCAGTTAGGATGATTTGAGATGTGATTTTAGGTGGCACCTAGGAGTATTTTTTGCAAGTTAATAGTTAGGTTTATATTTTAACGTATATTAGGAAAAATATGACTTGTGCATCTTATGATTTCAAATATCATACTTGGGATGAGACTGGGCTTTTAAGAAGTCAGTTGTAAAGAACAGTATTAAGTAGACAGTGGTGTAGGTGGTGTGAATGACAAAACTGCAAAGGTGGGATGTGAACACCTGACCTTTGGAAACACTGCTGGGACCTGCCTGTGGCCTCAGGCAGCATGGAGCCTGGAATACAGGGATCCACCCTCTAGGAGAATGGGCTTTGTCCCCCCTCCAAATTATGCTAAGGAAATAGCTGAAAGAGAGCTCCCCAGTGCCTGGCGCCCGCAAGAGGAGGAATGACTGGATGTCCCTGCGTTGTCTTGGCTCAGAGACGGGCCAGCTGTCCTGAGGCTGGTGCTCGGCATGGGCACAGCCCCTAGACCTGGTGGCATCTACTCTGTGCAGTTCCTGCCAGGTGCTCCCCGAAAAGCAGTGTGCCGCATGAGCCGAACTCTGCTCGCTGCAGAGTCACTTGGCCTAAGGCTCCAAATGGCAGGTGCAGAGGTGCCCCCTGCCTGTTGAGTCCTCTCTATTGTCTTGGAGGAGATCACAGTTCCTGGACAGATCGTATCTGGGTTTGGCCCAGACCCAAACCTTCAGAGGCTTTCATTTATCTAGCTTCTGCACTCTAGAAGACCAGGCCAGAGCTGGCTAACCTGACCTCCTACGTACTGACCCTACCAGATGGACTTGAACTCTTGGATCTGCGGGCCTCTTGCTGACAGACTTGCCGCCTAGCAGACTGTGGGAAATTCTGGGAATGAATCAGCCCACAGTGGCTGCATTTCATGAGCCCTGCTTGGGGAGGAAGTGGAGACCGTTTCACTCGGAATGGGCAGCTTCCCTGTGCTGGGGGACTGACAGGCAGTATGGCACAGACTGGGGTGGGGTGGGGGGGCTGGACTCTTTAGAGAATTGGCCCCGAGGACTGTGGACATGTGGGCACCACCTCTGGAGGGCTCACCTTTGTAATTGTATTTCCAGAGCCTGCCCCACAGTGCAGGATGAATCAATGTCCAGCCCTGGTGTTTTATGAAACAAGAATAGCCCCACAAGGATTGAAGAAACAGTTGTGAGTTTCCAGATCTTCCTAAGCCAGGAACATAGGGGTATGAGGAAAGCCAAAAAAAAAAAAAAAAGGAAGAGGTTTTTGGTGGTAACCGAGAACAGGCCTCCTGTTGGTAATGTGAGCAGAACTTCATTTTACATTCTTAAGTTCTCCACCACCTCCGCCCCCATACCAGCCAAAACTTCAGAGGGAGAGTAGCCCAGAGTGGGACTCTTGGGGGGGGTGACTGTTGACTTTTGAGGAGCTCTCTCACGATTGGGCTTTGAGGTGGGAGTCTCTTAAGGAGCGGGTCTTGCTGAACTGGGCTGTTGTGCGGACTGTCATGGGCTCTGTGCTCTGCCGAGGTGGGGGACCAGGTCTTTAGCCAGGTCCTAGTTCAGCCAGCCCTGCAGTGAAGCTCACAGTGTCCCTCAAGCGACTTCCTTTACGAGCTGTTTGCCAGGCTCTCAGGTAAATACTCAGTTGGCAAGGAACAGGAGGAGAGCGGGGTGCATTAGGGGAGCACTGGCCCCCGGCATGGAAGGCCAGTTCCATCTGTCCTGCCTGGGAGGCAGGGTCGCTGCTGCAGTGTGCGGGGAGGTGGCCTCAAGTCTGAGCAGGAGGAGCTGGGGTTGCTGCTCGAGGCTGGGACCTTGTTCCTTGAAGGGCGTGCTGCCTGCCTGAAATGCCAGAAGCTCCAGGCCCGTGTCGGTTCCCGCTCTGTGTCTCAGGGGGATAATGACAACACCTTCCAAAGTGTGGGCTTGTCCTGGGTTAATCCCTGGAAAGCTCTCAGAACAGCCCCCTGTAGTTGTGAAGCCATCAGTACGTAACTGTTGTCCTTCCCTGAAGCTTGCTGTCCGTACTTGCTGTCCCTACTGGCCAACACAAATTACCACCCATTTCATGGTTTAAAACACAAATTTATTCTCTTATATGCAAGTCTTAAAGGTTAGCAGGGCTGCGTTCCTTCTGGAAACTCTGGGGCAAGAATTCATTCCCAGGCCTTTTCTGGCTTCTAGAGGCTCCCTGTGCTCCTTGGCTCATGGCCCCATCTTAGTCCTGAAAGCTCATATGTAGTGCCTTCCAGTCTTGCAATCTCTTTCCCTCCCCTTGCTCCCCTTCTCTGGTCACATGGCCTTTGCTGACTCTGACCGTCTTGCCACCAGCTCATAAAGGCCCTTGTGGTGACATAATTGGGTGTCCTCTCTGCATCCAAAAACTCTTAATCCTACCTGCAAAATCCCTTTTTCCATCTAAGGTGACGTGTATATATAGGTTTGGGGGTCTAGGGTGTGGACATCTTTAGTAGGATATTGGTTTTTGATGACAGGGTCAGATGACATTTCAGAGACTAGAGGCAGTAGCCTCTAACACAGATCCCGTTGCCTGGGCTGCTGATGGAAGGCCAAGGATTTAGACCCTCTTCACTTGGGGCAGAGTAGGAAAGCTGTGGGAACACAGTGGGGCAGGTTGTGCAGCTGAGGAAATAGAAATTTCTGATTGCTTCATATACTCTCCCAGCCTGTGCTAAATTAGTAAGGATGTGCATCTGATGCCCAGAGTGGGTTCTATGTGAAATTCCGGGTAAGCACCAATACTTGAAAAAGAAAACCGAGAGCGGGGAGATCATTAAAGCAGTGGGAAAGCCTGGAATCTGGTGGTATTCAAGGACTGGGATGGAATCCCAGCTCTGCCACTCCCTGGCTGTGGACCCTGGCCTCATTCTTCCCTCTTCCAAGTCCTATTTGCTTCCATTTGCATAATGGAAAAATACAGTACCCACCTCAATGAGGTCTATGAGGGCTAAAGGAGCGTGAGAAGAACTAACAAGGCTTGTAAGTGTAAGGTGCCCACGTTCTGGGGTATTGTGTGGTGCCAGCCTTCAGGGATATACAGAGGAGGGTGATGTCATGGCTTCAGTCCTCCTATCCCCCCAACCCCCGAATAACCGGGCAGTTCACAAGAGTGTTCACACATCAGGCGGGAGGGTCAGTGCCACAGAGAAGAGCCAGGGTGGAAGTAGGCAGCAGGAACCAAAGTGCCGAGGCCCGAACACTCCCAGCAGGTTGGGAAGATGCAGAGGTCTGCCGGCTGCACGGGAAGCAGGCAGGGGGAGGTTGGCAGGGTCAGGAGAGGCGCTTGGAGCCGGCAAAGGTGTTTAAGCAAAGATTAAGCCAGACCCCCATCACAGTGCATCATTACATATTTATATTTATTGGGTTTTTTTTGTTTTTACTGTATTTCCTCTAGATTATAAACCACACAAGAGTAGGGATTATTGTTTGTTTCCTGATGTATGTGCAGAATCCAGTGGGTGTTCAGTAAATATTTATTGAATGAATAAATGAATGGGTGACCTAATTGAATCCCCAGATAATCACTTTTTGCAGTGTTGAGCTTTTTGTTTCTCTCTTTTTAATTCTGGTATAATTAACATATAGTGTTATATTAGTTTCAGGTGTATCATACAGTGATTCAACAATTGTCTACATTACTCAGAACTCCTCACGAAAAGGGCACTCTTAATCCCCTTTGCCCATTTCACTCATCCTCTCACCTCCCTCCCCTCTGGCCACCACCAATTCTCTACAGTTAAGAGTCTCATTTTTTGTTTGTCTCTTTTTCTTTGTTCACTTCTTTTGTTTCCTGAATCCCACATACGAGTGAAGTCATTTGGCATTTGTTTTTCTCTGACCGACTTCTTTCAGTTTGCTGTTTACCCTCTAGGTCCATACGTGTTGTTGCGAACAGCAAGGTTTCACAGTATTGATACTCAGTCCTTGACAAGCATCAGGTGTAAGGTGACGTCTGCAGAAGGTTAGCAGGGCTCTGGTGTGTGGTGTGAAGAGAGGAGAGGCAGAGGTCAGTGAGAAGAATCTGGGCCGCAGAGCCAAAGCCCATAGCAGAAGAGAGAGGTGGAACATGGTCCTTGTAAGATATTAGCAAGATGGACTTTCAAGGCTACGTGGGGCATGATCGCTATAATAGAAGGAATTCTGGAGTGGGGAGGAGGCCAGTTAGGATATGTGCCTTGCACAATGAGGCAGTCAGGAAATGCTGGGGAGTACAGTGGTACGGCTGAGGGCCCCACAGCCCACACCTTCTGTTGTGGGGCTGAGCCCTTGGGGACAGGAAGATAAAACCAGCAGGCCACAAGGTGAGGCTCCCATGGCCACTTCATCTTATTCTCTACCCCTCTTCTCAGTTAATACTCCTCCAAGAGCCTCTTTCAGCACCTCTTGGGCCCTCCCATGTGACCATGCCCTGCGTCACCCGTGGCTCTGATTTCCTTTCTTCTTTCTTTTTTTAAGTAGGATCCACACCCAGTGTGGAGCTCCGCTGGGGGGTTTGAACTCATGACTCCAAGATCAAGACCTGAGCTGAGATCAAGACTCTGCCACTTAACTGACTGAGCCCCCCACCCCAGGCACCCCTCTGATTTCCCTTGTCTGTATTCCTCTGCTAAACTGCCCCAGGTCCTTTGTTATCCTGCTCACTGTTAAAAAATTGACTAGGTGGTTGGATGGATGGCAAATAAGGAAACATGGGGAAAAAGAATGTGGGAGAAAAAGCAAGATGTTAGCAGAAATATGGGTGATTTTTTTTCCCTTTTTTATTCTACATTTTCCAAATTATAGTAAATGTATTTGGCTTTTATTCTCTACCAAAGTGTTAGAGAAAGAGAAGAAAACAGGTCACTCAGGATGTTCGCCTCCTTTCTCATGAGCTGTTGGCTGTTGGTTTGCGTTTGTACAGGTGGAGGCAGGGAAAGGCCTGGAGATGAGGAAGCTGGTTCTCTCGGGGTTCCTGGCCAGTGAAGAGATCTACATTAACCAGCTGGAAGCCTTGCTACTGGTGAGTATGTGCTCTGGCTGGCTGCCAGCCTCGTGCTCGCAAACTGCTTTTGGGGTTGGAGAAGAAGGGCGACCGGGACCAGTCCTTCCCTGTCGGCAGTCTGTACTGCTCTACAGACAGCTTGGCATCAGTCAGCCGGGGTCATTGCCAGAAAGGGGCCTATGCCTCTCAACCCCAGCCCTCCATGACCTGCTTGGGAAAGCAGGGAAAAGCACAACCGGGTTGGAGGTGGCGAACACTCCATGGCTCCTGACCACGCACAGGCACCAGTCATCAGTGATGGTACTCTGTCCAGGTGGGAGCCCAGCCTCCGCCTCCACACCGTGGTCTGGGCAGTCTCTATCAGTCAATCAAGCTGAGTCCTCTTTGTCCTTCCCTGGTCCCAGTCCTTCCTCCTCCCAGGAGTAGTAAGCCTAGGCCTTCCCCAGGCCCTGTGGCGGAAAATGTGAGGTGGAAGGGTATCTGTGTCATTGAGAAGCACCATAGTTCTGAGGCATTAGACCATCCCCAACCTTCTGTGAAGGTGCCTCAGTTTCCCCCTAAGATGGTGGCATTGTGAGACTCAGACTGGAAGGGAATTATTACTTATATAAAGTAAAAGTACTACACAGATGTAACGCCTTTTTCCTTTGAAGAAAGTGCTCATTAGATGTAGCTAGATCTTAGGCAGAGTAACTGGGGAATGTAAAGCTCTTCCCCCTGGGTTTTTTGTAACCTGAGATATGGGATGATATCAGTAAAAGAGGGAATAAGAAATGTAGATGAGTAGAAACTCATTTTTTTTGAAGATTTTATTTATTTGACACAAGTGTTGATCACAAGTAGGCAGAGAGGCACGCAGAGAGAGAGGAGGAAGCAGGCTCCCCGCTGAGCAGAGAGCCCGATGCAGGCCTCAATCCCAGGACCCTGAGATCATGACCTGAGCTGAAGGCAGAGGCTTTAACCCACTGAGCCACCCAGGTGCCCAAAACTCATTTTTTTTAAGCTTTTCTTTATTTATTTGTGAGAGGGGGGCGGGGAACATAAGCCAAAGGAGAGGGAGAAGCAGGCTTCCCACTGAGCAGGGAGCCGGATATGGGGCTCCATCCCAGGACCCTGGGATTGTGACCTGAGCCAGAGGCAGATGCTTAACCGACCAAGCCACCCAGAGGCCCCAGAAACTCATTCCGTATGCAAATTGTAAGATACACATTTATGTACCTGTTGTGGTGTGATATGTTGTCACCCAGGATGCTGGGGGGCCTTGGCATTTATTACCCAAGGGATAATTATCGAAATGTGCAGATACTTTGGCGGGCCTGGGTGGCTCAGTGGGTTAAGTGTCCGACTCTTGATTTTGGCTCAGGTCATGATCTCAGGGTCGTGGGATTGAGCGCCACGTCTGCTTGTCCCTTTCCCTCTGTTCCTCCCCCCAGCTCATGTGCATGCTCTCTCTCTCCCCCCTCTCAAATACAAATAAAAATCTTTAAAAAAAATAAAAAGAAATGTGCAGGTACTTTGTGACCGCCTGGGCTCCGTTTATGGTAGATCTCACCCGGAGTTTTGCAGTAAGCATGACAATGTTGTTCAAGTGATTGACAGTAGGCAGACAGACATGGACTGCGGTCTGGGGCCAGAACTAAGGCAACACTTGACTGTGCCTTTCTTTCATCATAGACCCACGACACCGTCTTTCCTATCTGCCTCTGAACCCATTAGTGCACTATGAAGTCAGTGCAGGTTGTACCAGCATTATTTATTAAATGAGAAAAAAAATACCAGTGTGCATTGCACACAGTGAGAATAAGTACTATTTCACTTAACTTTGGGCTTGTAGTCTGTATTTCTGTATACATTATATAAGTACTGGGCCACATTCTCTCTCACGGGTATTGTCCTTTGGAAAACCCCTGGCTTTGGGTAAGCCGTGTGTAACCTCCTTGAGCCTCATCTGAAGATGAGAATAATCCGTGACCTTCTCTGTCTTCTCCACGGGGTTGAGAAATCAGGTGATCCTTTTGGGGACCCTGGCACTCAGATTGGCGGAAGGAAAGAGGACAAGTGAGGGCCAGTCAGACACCTGTGAAGTACACCTCAGAATGGCGAATGGCCACAGCAAAGTGAGGGGGCATTGTTGTCACTACTGAAAGGATGCGTCTTTGAGAGGAGTTCCAACAGAGGACCTTCTGATGGACTGCCTGTCAGATCCCTGTTTGATGGCTCTCGAGCTCCAGCCCTGACACATTCATGCTCCATCAGGCCCCATTTTCTCCATCTGCAGACCACGGATACTGATACTAGTTCTCTATGGGGTTGTTGTGAGGACAGAATGAGTTTGTATGTAAAGCTCTTAGAGACTACAGCATTGGCTGCTGCTGTTATTTTGTCCAGTGCTGGGAGAGACGCAGGTTGGGGCCTGTTTCTGTCAACACAGCCTTTCCCTGAAGGAAGGGGAGGCGAGTCCTCAGAAGAGGGCAGGCCCTCGTAGATTCCAACCTGTGTTCTTGTCGGTCATTGGGCCTAATGTGACTTTCCCTGTGTCCCGGCAAAGATAACACCAGAAGTAGGAGCCAGGACACTCCCTCCCTGCCTCACCTTTTTTTTTTAAAGATTCTATTTGACAGAGAGAAACACAGCTAGAGAGGGAACACAAGCAGGGGGAGTGAGAGAGGGAGAAGCAGGCCCCCCTCCAAGCAGGGAGCCCGATGCGGGACTCGATCCCCGGTCTCCGGGATCATGACCCGAGCCAAAGGCAGTCGCCCAACCAACTGAGACACCCAGGGGCCCCCCTGCCTCACCTTTCTAACAGCTCATGCCTCAAAGGCAAAAACCTGTGAGACTGGGACCCACGGTCCTGAGGCTGTCCAGGGCACATCCCTGCTCTCCCCGCAGCTTGTTCATCCCAGGCACCTGACTGGTTCTTCCTTGAATTGAGGCAGGAGGAGCGGGGGAGGCCAACCCAGAGGCCTGGTATGTGCCAGAGGGCCCTAGGAAGAAGAAGCAGGACTCTCCCCAGCCACTGCCTCAGATAATAATGAGCCTCAGAGATAAGGAATCAAGCCCCCCCCCTTGAGCTGGGACCCCTCCCCTCACAGCTGCCTGGTTGCTAAAGCCTTTTGCAGGGGTGATCTGACCCAGGGGCCCCAGGGGAAGGAAATCTCTCCTCTCCATGACCCACTCCCAGATCTCCTACTCATCACCCAATCCCTGGCTCTGCTTCTATCGTGTTTGTGTTAGACTGTTCTCAGCTTAGCACTTCCTGATATGCAGATGGCCGGGCGTGTGTGGTGTGTGTACCCAAGACTGTGTGCACACACAGGCGCAGCTGGGACCCACACTGGAGCCTCTCTTCCTGCCCCCTGGTTTGTAGGCAAGACCAAAGTTTGGTAATCTGGAAACCTCTGCGTTCCCGGTTGGCTTAGATTACAGATTGGGCCTGTGGCCCTGGGCTGAAATGGGGGCTGGAGGAAGGGAGGGCAACCAAATGTGTGTGTCATTCTGCGTGTCTCTCACTGTGGGGAGTGTGGAAGTGAGCTCAGGTGCTGTCTCCGGCCACTGCTACAGCATTTCCCACCATGGGGCCCACTGGCCTTCCGCTCTCAGCCTCTCATTTTGGCAGTTTGCTGGGGTTCTCAGGTTCCTTATCTGTAAAATAGGTTAATGATGCTTCCCTCTCTGGGTTCCGGGAGGAGGGGTAGCCGAGGTGACATGTTGGCAGTCTCCAGGCCTTCTGGGATAGGAGGTGGAGGAAGTGGGCTGATTTCTGTCCCCTGTTTCGAAAGGAGGTTGCCAGGGGACAGAGCTGACAGACGGCTGTGTGAAGTCCCACTATGAGTCAGAACCCACCTGGCCCCTCTTCCTGAGAAGCACTTCGTGGGAAACCGAGAGCCAGGCTTGACTCCCGGCTCACTCAGTGATCCTCTCATCTAAGGATCCATTTCTCCCCTGATGAAATGGAGAGCAGGGAGCTAGCCTTGCTTTCTGCTGCAGAATTCTGGGAGGAGGGAGCAGCGTGCTAGCGCTTGAGCCGAAGAACAGTATTGGACCCAAGTTCAGTGTTGGGTTGCTTTTGCCTTTTAGCCAGCTGGACCTGAGGCCTGGTTTCAGGGTTTCACCAGATAACAGTCACTGCATTTAAGTCTCTGGCCAGCTGGGGCTCACACAGGCCCAGCACTTTCCCTTCCCCCGCAAAGTGAGCTCAGGCCTGAGACCAAAGGGCCCAGCCTTGTCCTAAGAACCCTCTAGGCCCTGGCCACATGACCTGCTGCTGTCTTTCTTTTTGTAGACAGAGTGGGAAGTTCAGGAGGAAGCAGAGCGATTGGGTATTGTTTTTGCCTGGGTGGCCAAGGAGTGCTTCCCCAGTCGCTTCTGAGAAGTCTTGACCCTTCGTCTTCCCAGGGCTGTTCCCGCCCTTAGCTACTTTATTCCCCTCTGCGTGGGGACTGCACCCAGGCAGGAGCAAGGAATAGAGGTTCTGGGACTCTCCGGTGACTTATCTCTCCACTGGATCCTGGGGGAAGAAAAAAGGATAAACAAGGACAGCAATCTTGGAGAACAGCTCTGTATCCTTCACAGAATGTTGGGAGCCCTGAAGCTGAGAGCGGCCCCCTAGTTGGGGTTGGGAGAACAGTGTTCCCTTTCTGTGGTTCCTTCCGTTTCCCTGCCTGGCATGCTTACCCATACCCCACCCTCCACCTGCTCAGATCTTCCCAACTTTCAAGGCCCTGTTCTGTCACTTCCTCCGTGAAGCCCTCCGAACTGTACTCGTACGACCTTGGGACCGCTTGGTTGGTATTTACAGTCCAAGAGGGTAATAACCCTGCTGGCTTTGTCCACCACATTGTTTCATTTGTGTTGGTCCAGTTTACCCAAATGGCTTAGAACATTCTCCAGAGCAGGGATTATGAGTCAGAAAAATAATCTCTGAGAAGGGAATTGGCCCCTCCATCACTCCTCTGCCAAAACCCGTGAGGGAAAGGCAGGTCACTGCAAGGGTTTAAAAGCAACATCCTTTCCCCATGCCTGGTCTGGCCCCCGCCCAGTCCTCCCGCCCTGCCTTAGGCCCCGCTCCTCCACCCTGCCCACTGCACATGGGCTCCCTGGCTTTATCCAGCTCCTCTCTCTCACCAAGCCCATGCCCACCAGGGAACTGGCATTAAGGAATCCTGTCCTCTGAGCCCCCCGGCTTCCATTTCAGGGTAGACGTTCCCTTCTGGGAGAGCTGTCCTTCCCCACCCTGTCTCAAGAGGTCCCCTTCTTATTTCTTTTGTTGCCCCCAGGTGGAAATAGTGTGTTTGACGGTTTCCTTGTGTTTTGTCTCCCTCCCCCACTGAATGGGAGGCTCTGTGGGGCAGGAATTGGACGTGGGTGGTGAATCACTAAATACCTGGTCTGACCTCACATTACACACTTGGTACATTATTTGTGGGGCAGATAATAATAATAGTAGCAGCTAACATTATTGACTGCCCTCTGGGTACCAGGCACATACTTGATATTTTATTATAAATTACGGTTCTTGATTTTCCCATCAGTGTTCTTGAGAAGGTAATATTATCCCAGTTTTACAAATGAGGCTGCGGAGGCCCAGATGCTAAACGACGGGCCCACAGCTATTAAGTGGCAGAACTGACATTCAAACCCACACCTCCTGGCCTGCACCAAGGAAAACCCCATCCAACTGCCTTAGCAAAGCCTGGATGTTAGGGTTAGTTGGTTCCAGTGCTAAGAGGGTCAGAAGAAGGGCTCTGCTTTTCCCTGCCTTTTTCCTCGCTTATGGACTTTTTAGAGCTGGGAGGACAAGGGAGCTGGAAGTCAGAGTGTCATCTGGGTATTTGGGTGGATGGGACTTGCTCTTACGGACAGGCATGGCTGGAGCTTGGCTGCTATGATGGCTTGAGCTGTGGGTCTTCTCTGACTAAGCCAGTGATAACTGGTCTCTGTTAATGTCACTGCTCCATCCAGTCCAGCACCGAGTCACCCATTATCAGCTAGAATGCCTCTGTGGTTGGAAAGCTCACTACCCAATCCTGTGAGGTGATAGGGGCCAGCTCTCGTGAGTCCACACCTGCCCCCATGACTTCTCCTGGCTGTTCTAGGTTTCCAGAGTGACTCAGACCAAGTCAAAGTCCTCTTTCCACACAGCCTTTCAGCTAGATGAAGAATATTAACCACATCTGACTCAGGCTTCTCTTTTCTGCATAAATGTGCCTGCCCCTCCCATACTGCTTCTAAGGGCAGGTGTCCAGACCCTGTCTCCTTGAGGGCCTCTGGAGTGCAGTCTGGGCATCTTTGGGGTCTTTGGGGGCTGAGGGAGGGCCAATCAAGGAAGAGTTCCTTATCTTTTTTTTTCTATAAAGACTTTATTTATTTATTTGACAGACAGAGACACAGCTAGAGAGGGAACACAAGCAGGAGGAGTGGGAGAAGGAGAAGCAGGCTTCCCGCCAAGCAGGGAGCCCGAAACGGGGCTCGATCCCGGGACCCTGAGATCATGACCTGAGCCAAAGGCAGACACTTAACGACTGAGCCACCCAGTGTCCTCAACTATGAATTTTAATAGCTGCCCCCCAATTATAAAAATTAGTATTTACTCATTGTAGGTGATTTAGAAAATGCAGAAAAATCATACTGAGGAAAATGCCCCTGGGTCCCATTCTCCTACAGTCCTACTGTTGGGCATGAAGGCCATGGCTGCAGCTCCCCACCAGTGTTAGGGAGTGGTCCCAAGTTATGGTTTGTCACTGCATTGGTGAAGGCCCTAGAGCATCTTGGTGAAGATAAGCTGAGTTGACAGATAAGTTTCATCTCACATGTCAGCCTTAACGTGGAGAAAGTCTGAGACTGCGACCAGGCTCGGTGAGAAAGAGCATTGTGATGGCTAGCAATGTCTGCCGTGGGTGTAGGAGGTAGGACGGTGGCATCTGTGCCACCTGCTCGCTCTCTCTATACTAAGGGATGGAAACTTGAACTATCAGTACAGCTGAAATTGGTCTTGAGTCTCTTTGAGACTCCACTCCCAAAGCCTAGAATGATAGCTCAGGTCTTGAATTCCCAGTCAACCCTCCCTTCCACTGACGGGTGACAAGGGAGCTTGTAACTCAGCACATGAGGCCACTGTGGAAGAAAGGCATAGATCCTCTTAAGCCAATAAGGGAAGCCAGTACAGCCTCGGAGCCTGGGATCCCTTGGGCAACAAGGGTGTGGGAGAAATGTGTCCTGGCATTAAATTAACCTGTGGGCCTGGGAGGGCTGCTGGACCAGGCCCTGGCTGTCAGAGTCCCCGTCCTCATAGTAGGGTGTGGCTTGCTGGAGTCTATGACAGCAGCTACTGGGTACAAACCACGCTTCAGGTGCCCTGCCCTCCGTGGCCTTATCTAGGCCCAACCCCAGCTGTGGGAAGGGTGAATCAGTGCCCTGGGACTTCTGCCCATCTGGTTTATTGGCTCTCACCGTCTCTCTTTCTCCCTCCTCCCTCCCAGCCCATGAAACCCCTGAAGGCCACAGCTACCACCTCCCAGCCCGTGCTCACCATCCAACAGATCGAGACCATCTTCTACAAGATCCAGGACATCTACGAGATCCACAAGGAGTTCTATGACAACCTCTGCCCCAAGGTGCAACAGTGGGACAGCCAGGTCACCATGGGCCACCTCTTCCAGAAGCTGGTGAGTCTCCCATTGATGGACGGTCCTTATCCGGTGCCTCAGTGGAGCTGCTGGTGTTGGGAGACGTCCAGGCATCTCTTTTTGGCCTCCTTGAAGGCCTGGGTCACTTCTGAGTCCTGGAGGAAAGCCTGGGCCTCATGTCCCAACTCCAAGCCTCCCATGGTGAAGCCTGAAAGTACTTCTAGGGATGTGAGGGGATGCAGGAAGGGAGGCTCACCTGCTGGGCTTCAGGTCGCCTGTCCCTCAGCTGACAGGCGTGTCCCAGGTGGGCGGGCAAGGACTTCTCCCTTGAAACGCTGTGGGCATTTGCCATGCTGCAGTGCTGTCTCTGAAATGAAGCAATCAGATAGGTCAATGAATGGTCCCCTTCCGGGAACCCAGGAGCAGAAAGCAAGAAGAACTCAGCCCACTCACCATTGCATGGGGGAGAAAAGGTGGAATTAACATGCAGACATAGTGTTGAGAAGAGCTTTCAGAGGTCTTCCAGTTCCCAAGGCTTCTGTGACACCCTCTCACCTAGTTCTGAGACTGTTTCTGGCTGTGTCCCCTGGAGGACCCCCAGGTCAGCCCCGTGGCACTCCCAACCCCACTCTTCCCTGACCTTTCCCTGCCCATAACTTCTGCCCGCCCAGGAGGCAACAGGGAGACTGCCAGTCTCTGGTCTTTGTTTTCTGGTTGTGAATGGTGGCAGGCAGGGAGCACCGCCTCTCCTTTACCTCCCCTGCAGTGGTGGGACCGGTTGAATGGACAGGCCTGTTCTTTCCTTACACTGGAGAAAACTCTTGCTAGGATACTCCTAGGGCCTTAAGTTCACCATATGTTCAGAACTGAACTTATTGTCTCAGAAGTTCTTTGCTCTTCTTCCTACCTCTGTGTCGGGTGGATGCTGCCACCAGCCCATCCCCATCGGTCCATGACTCCTTTGGACTAGTCCTTGGTGCCTCCCCTGCCCCACCCCCTTCCCCATTCCCCACTTCTGGAGGGTGTTCACTGCTGCCTGCCTTGTCCTGCCCCACTCTGGGGCCCTCCCCCCCTCAGGAGTGGCTCCTTCCTCGAGGTCCGCCCCCCTGCCAGCCTCCCACCTCTACCTCTCGGCAGCAGAGAGTTATCTGAACTCCTGACCAGACCTTGCTTCTCCCCGACTTAATCCTTTCAGTGGCTCCCCCTTGCCTGTTGGATAAATGCCAGGCTCTGAGGAATGGCTTATGAGACCCTTTGCATCCTGGCCTCTGGCTGCTGCTTCTCCTATCCTTGTGCCCCCCTCCCCCGACACTGAATTTTCTATTCTTAGTTCATGCCGAACACACTCTTGACCTCTCTATTCTTGCAGCTCCAGCTGCCTGAAATGTCCTTCCCCAACTGCTCCCAGCTTATAAGTGACTTCCTTGGAGAAGCTGTCCCCCAACCTTCCAGTGAAGCCCCTGTGCTTATCCCCTCAGTGAACATGGGAACCTCCTGTTGTCCTAAAACCATAAGCTCTGGGAGAACAGACTGTATTTTCTTCATCATTAGACCCCAGAACTAGCCCAGTACTCAGTACATGAATGAATAAGTGCACCATGACTTTGACCACTGTGACTAGGGAGAACTTGGAAGGGCATTGAGGGGAGGACATCACAGGGCCTGAGTCCTGTGTCCCAAGAGGCCAGCCGTGTTGTAGAAACAAATATAGCTTCTAGAGCCACAGCTGACTTTGTTTTGGTGTTGTTTTTTTTTTTAAGATTTTATTTATTTGACAGATCACAAGTAGGCAGAGAGGCAGGCAGAGAGAGAGGAGGAAGCAGGCTCCCTGCCGAGCAGAGAGCCTGATGGGGGCCTCAATCCCAGGACCCTGAGATCATGATCTGAGCCAAAGGCAGAGGCTTAACCCACTGAGCCACCCAGGTGCCCTGTTTTGGTGTTTTTAAGATTGATTGATTTATTTGAAAGAGAGAGAAAGTACACACATGGAAGAGGGGAGGGGCAGAGGGTGAAGGAGAGAGCCTCCCAAGTAGACTCTGTGCTGATTGCGGAGCCCGATGTGGGGCTCGATCTCACAACCCCTGAGATCATGACCTGAGCCAAGAGCAAGAGTCAGAGGCTTAACTGATGGAGGCACTCAGGCGTCCCCGGCCACAGCTGACTTTGAAGCCCAGCTCTGCTACACATTAAGCATGTGACTTTGGGCACAACCTCTCTGTGACTCAGCTTCCTTCTCTGTGAAAAAGAGGATAATAATAGTATTTACCTCATTGAATTGTTGTGAGGACTACGTGAGTTAATACCTGCAAAGTGCTTGGAACAGGGCCCAGAACATAGTAAATCAGTAAATACTCAATAGCCGTTAGCATTACTGTTACTACCATCACTACTGTCACCACTGTCGTCGTCGTCATCGTCGTCGTCATCTTTGTTGCTGTTCCTAGCGAGAGGCACCCTGGAAGGTGGTATTACCTGGTTCCAGCAGTCGCAGAGCCTGCCCCGGTTGGTTCAGGGGCCGTGCATGCCTAGTCATTGCTCCGGCCTGGTCCCCACAGCCTCTGCTGATTGGCTTATGGGGCTGCCTCTCCTCTGCCCTTGGGAGGGCATAAGAGAACAAACCAGAGGTGGGGGCTGGGGGTGGGGGGGCGTAGGCCAGATCATAGTGAAAAGGCTGTCCCACTTTATAACTCGGGACCTTCTGTCACTAGTGTCCCCGCTTCAGCTCCACAGGCCCAGCTCGTGAATTTGCTCCCCCCCTTCCCCTCCCCCAGCAGCAGGAAGGACTGTCTGTGGCCCCTGGGGCTGCAGGCCTGGGAGGGCATGGGAGGGCCTGGGAGGACCTGGCGCAGTCCAGCATCTGGAGTTAGTTTATTTTCAGCTGGTCTCCATTACTGAGGGAAGGGAATTAGCATCTCTGCTGTTTGTTTAATGAGATCACCCCAGTGCCAGGCTGCTGTTTCCAAGCAACCTCCACTTCCCAGTTAATGGCCCTGGCAAGGCTGGGCCTTAGACCCTATAGACGAGGGTACATCATGGAGACGGCAGTGCCTGGCCCGTGATGGCCCGTGACCCCTGGGCCCAGGCCTTCTGCCCAGGTGGCTCCAGCTCTGACTCACCTCCTGCTACTCCCTTAGGCCGTGGAATGGGAGGGTAGCGTTCCAACCTGGGCAGCCAGCCCTTATCGTTCTTGTGGGAAACGGGGACAAGGAGAGCACATCTCCAGAAGAAGAAAAGCAATGATTTTTACTTTGGTTTAGGAAGCAACTATCTAGCCCCTCCCTCATAGCTTGGGACACTGGTGGGCCCGTGCTCCCCTCTGGAAATAGGAAATCATCTCTTCCTGCACTTCCCCCCAGATTTGCCATCTTTGCCAAGTCTGGCCCATCTGGGGCTGAGACCTGCACGGCTCTGGCCTTGGCTTCTTTGCAAACATCCCAGTTCTCCTTTTCCCCTCTGGCTTTCCTGGCCCCCCGCCTGCCAGGCTTTCCACCTGCCCCAGATCTTGGGGACCTGGAGGAGCAGGTTCTGCAGAAAGCAGAGTGGTCCAGGGTGCATCTCGTGGGCAGCCTGCTTTCCCCAGCATCTTGGTGGTATCCCCAAGGAAGCCTAGTAACAGCTGAACCTCAATTGCCTCTTCACTGCAAAATATTTAAGCCAGAAATTCTAGAGAATACATGTAACAAACAATTGTGCACTCATCCCCCAGAACTGCTGGATGTTAAGCTCTGAAGATAGAAAGACTTTTTAATCAAGAAAATAAAGCATTAGAGATGAAGTCTCTCTCCCTTCCCCTTGCCCTTCTGCTGAGCCTAGAAGCAGCTACTGGAATGAATTTGGTGTGTTGCCTTCTGGGCTGCAGTTTGTATCTTAATATTATGTATCTATATCTTTTTATGGCATTACATGTACTTTTTAAGCATATATATTTTATATATTTTGCAATTTGGTCATTTTTGGGGAACTTGTCGGTGTTACTACCCCTAGATCTCATTCATTCGTTGTAACTGCGGTGTGGGTACGAATTCCCCCTACCAGTCATTCCATAGGAGGAACGGTGAATCCCCTTGCTCATGTCTCCTTGTGTACATACATGGGCAGGTTTCTCTAGAGCAGTGCCTCCACTAGAACTATAATGTGAGCCACATATGTAATTTTAAATTTTCTAGTAGCCCTGTACTTAAAAGTAAAAGTAAGCACAGGAAGTTAACTTTAAGAATGTATTTTATTGTTAAAAAGTATGTATTTAGCCCAAGAGATCCAAAATACTATTATCATTTCACCATGTAATCAATATTTAAAAATTAATAAGATAATTTACATTTCTGTTTTATCTCCTAAGCCCTTGAAATCCAGTGTGTATTTTATGCTCAGAGCACATCTCAGGGTGCCTGGGTGGCGCAGTCGGTCAAACATCTGACTTTCCATTTCAGCTTAGGTCATGATCTCGGGGCTGTGAGGCTGAGCCCTGTGTCTGGCTCTGAGCTGGTGTGGAGCCTGCCTAAGGTTCTCTTTCCGTCTCCCTCTGCCCCATCTTCAGATCTGTATGTAGAAGCGGGTTTGCTAAGGAGTGGGCTGAGCTGTGTGTATTTTTAGTTTTATCAGTCATTGACAAATTACTATCCAAATAACAGGCCTAACACCCCCATAAGCAGTCTATAAAAGCTCTAATTTCCCCCTCATTCTTGCCAACCCTTGATAGCATTAGACTTTTAAATTTTGGCCAGATTGATGGGGATGAAATAATATCTCACTGTGCTTTTAATTCACATTTCCACCCTTTACTCTCTCCAGGGGAAATGCATATGCAAAGCACAGGAAGACTTTCCGTAAATATTTGAGGAATTCAGTTAATGAGCCTTGGTTTCCCCTTTTGCAGAAAGGGAGAATGGCCTCTGTTCTGCCTTGCAGAGCTGAGGTTTGTGTCCTTGTAAGTAGTGGCAAAGCTTTGTGTTAGGTTCAGAGCGACAGGTAGGCTCTCTGGCTCCTTAAGAGGCTGAGGAGGTAGGGACAGGAATTGAGGGATGCCAAGGGAAGTGGGGACTGCATCTCCTTTTTTTTTAAGTAGTCTCCACACCCAACTTGGGGCTTGAACCCACAACCCCTAGATCAAAAGTCACATGGTCCATTGACTGAGCCAGCCAGGGGACGACCCCCACCCCCACCACCCCACCCCCCCATCCCACCCCCGCCTGCACTGGGACTGGGACTGCACCTTTAAATGCCTTATGCTCAGCATGGGGAGTGGGGTACTGAGCAGGCCACTGTGTGTGCCTTCCCTGCTCCAGCTAATTCCAGGCTGTGAAAGACAGGTGAGGCATTAAGGGGCTTCAAACCCTGGAAAACCTTTATGATGCTAAATAAAGCCAAATGCTATTGAATTTTTAGTGTGCCAACAAAGGCCCTGCCCTGCTCCCTCAGCACCCAGTACCCTCTTGTTAACCTTATTGGCTAGGCTGGTTTCCATGGAAACTGTCAAGTTCAAACGGATACTGTAGTGGATACTGTAGTAGTACGTTCATCCTGCCTTTCCCTGCTGTTCTGGTGTAGCCCTTTGGAGCAAGGTTAGAGGTTCCAAGTGCTAAGGGAGCTCTAGGTACCCTGCTTACGCTTCATCCATTCATTAATCCTCTCTCCCATCCCACTGCCCTCCTCTCTCTCTCTCCTCTTCTGCTTGCAGGCCAGCCAGCTTGGTGTGTACAAAGCATTTGTGGATAACTATAAAGTCGCTCTGGAGACAGCTGAGAAGTGCAGCCAGTCCAACAACCAGTTCCAGAAGATCTCT
>PITA01004640.1:0-95512 GCA_004023965.1 Spilogale gracilis | reverse complement strand
AGAGAGTTTGGGGTGGGCCCCAGGAGTCTATTTTTTAACAAGCTTCCCCAGGTGATTTTTTTTATGATCAGAAAGATTGGAAGAGGTCTGGACTAGGTGGTCTCTTAAGACCTTTGCAATCACACAACAGAGAGAGGACCAGAGCCATTTGTGAGGAAAAGCAGCCCTATGCTCTGGCTGGATGCATGCCTGTCCCTGCTGCTGCCCAGAGCCTGTCTTCTGTACTCCTCTGCTGGGCAAAGCTGTGGCACTGGCTGTCGCCTTCCAGGAAGTAGCAGGGAGGAGCGTTAATATCCTCCGGGAGCACAGCCCAGCCTCCCTCTTGCATCAAAAGAATCTCCTTGCAGTCATAGCTCCAGCTCCAAGCTTGGGGCAAGGGAACCTCTGCTTCCAGGGAAGGGGGGCTCCTTCTGCAGTTTTGGAAATTCTGCCTTACAGGCCTCTCCAGACTCTTAGCTTTCCCATCTCTGCTCTGACGGCTAGAAAAGTCGGTGAGATGCAGGGTAGTATTGGTGAGATTCGTGGGGTGATGGAATCAGCTGAGAGGCAGCACACGAGTTGGACAGATGGAGATGAAAATGTCAGCTCGATTACTAGGAAAAGGCAGATTGGTCAAGTGTGGCCTCGGATCTGTAGGCACATTGGGCTTGCTCAGTACTTCCCTCTACAGTGAAACACATCTGTCGGGCATGGAGACCGGGAGCTAAGTGCCATTTCCTCTCCCAGCCGCAGCCATCAGGCATGGTCACCCTCTGCCTGGGAGGAGAGTTGGGTGGGGAAGTCCCCCTGCATGGAGTCACAAGGCCAGAGAAATGGTGCTTCCCCTCATGGCTCCCAGCCCTCCCTGGGAGCAAACTGGATCAGCCCGATGTGTGTCCAGGGCTGCCCAGGGTCATGTCTGGTCCAGAGAGTGGCGAGCCTCCTCTTAGACTGGGCTGACTGCCCACTCTCTGGTCGGTGGAGACCCTTGCACTCCTCCTGAGTCCATCTCCCAGCCTCTGGCCTTGTGGCAGAGCTGGCCCCCTGGCCTGCTGCCAGGTGGCTTCTCACCCTGACTCATGGGCTGACGCTGTCACTTCCACTTAATTACTGCAGTTAGGGCCCTTCTCCCCTGCAGTGGAAGCGATTTCATACCTCTGGGCTACACTGGAGGGGAGCATGGGAACAATTTTCCTGAAGCTGGGAATCCAGTCACCCACCAGAGACACAGCCTTGAGGAGCCGAGTCCCACTCCCCTTTTCCCCACCTCAACCCTCAAGCTCAATCCCTAGGGGTTTTCTCTGTCTAGAAACAGCTTGAGGCAGGAGTAGGAAATGTGGAGCTCCTGCTGCCTGGGTGTGTCCCCCCTTCCAGGCAGAGCAGGCAACATCCCTGTGGGTCTTACCCTGGCCTCCCTGCTGACATCCAACTTGGAGCCCCCCCCCAACGCACTCAGCCCTGCAAGTGCAGATTGCAGTACAGCTTCAGTTGCAGGCCCTAGTGGTCTATTGTCAAGGGTTCGAGTTGGAACCTCTCTCTCTAAAGAGAGAGAAGAGGATCAGATGAGCAATCCCAAGAGTCTCCCTCCACTCTGCTCTGGGGCACTTTGCTTGGGGGCCAGGAGGGGTGTGGCCTCTTCCTTGCTTGTGGTTTCCTCCGTGATATTAGCACAGATACCTGTGGGTGGGCGGTGGCAGGTGGGGGTGGGGGCTGGGTGAATCCCTCTCAGTCAGGGTAGGAGCTAAGTGGGACTGCCCTGTGGAGCTCAGTCTTAGTCCTAGGTGCACAGGACCCCTTGCTCCTTATCTTCAGGGCTGCCCACGCCCTAAGGTGCTAGTACACTAGCCATTTGTTCCCTCAAATCCCCTGTACCCCAGGCAGATGGTGGACAGACTCCCTAAATCGTGACTGCTGCTGAGGGATCCAGCTCTTGCCACCCCTCTGGAAGGCCCCCCTGGAGTCACCCAGGAGGGGCGTTAGGGAGTGTGTCCAAGGAGCACCATTGCTCCAGACCTTGCCCGGTACCCAGAGCCTCTCCTTCCTGCCTACGGCCAGCCTCCTCAGTACGGCACAGGCTCCAGGGGACTGTGGGTGCGGCACATAGAGTCTGGAGTCAGTGAATCAGGGGGAGACCTGTGCTTTGGTCTTTGTCCTCCTGTTTGCACCCTGGGTTCCAGAGCGCTGCTGCTTCCTGCTCTGCCTGTGATGGGGGATGGGAAGGTTCAGGGAGCAGGCCACGTAGTGATTGCTCCCCTCTGTTTGGCAGGAACTCAAAGTGAAAGGTCCCAAGGACTCTAAGGACAGCCACACATCAGTCACTATGGAAGGTACTCTGGGGAGTGGGCTGGGTAATAGTCACCTTCCTTTGTCTGTTTTGTGGACTACGGTGCCCTGCTTATATGAGCATGTGCATGAGAATGAGAGAGAGAGCGTGTGTGTGTGTGTGTGTGTGTGTGTGTGTGTGAGTGTGATGCACAAATGCGAGGAATCCAGCCTCTGTCCCTAGGCAGCCGGCCAGCTACAAACGTGCTCCTCCTTAGGATGCCAGCAGGCAGCTCGCTTCCCTTCTCCTCTCCCCCCTCCCCCCTCCTGCCTCTCTACGCTTGCCTCCCCTCCCAGCCCTTCCCCTCCCCCTTGCTAGAGGAGCACTCCAAAGCGGCTGCTTGGTTCAGGCTGTGCAGCAGCAGCCAGCAAGGTGGCTGAGTGGCCAGGCTGCTGATGGGAGCCACTGAGCGATGGCCGCAAGCTCCTGCCGCTGGGACGGAGGCTGCCATGGAAATTCTCCTCATCATTCGCTTCTGCTGTAACTGCACCTATGGTAACCCAGCCGCCCCCCCACCTCACGGGAGGTAGTGGAGCTTCCCACCTCTGGGACTGGCTGGAGTGGGCTGACATGTGGCCGGCAAGGTTGGGGGGCTGGGGAGGGCGGCTGGGAAGGGAGGGGTGCGAGTGGCTGGCTCTGTTTTTGCCCCTGCTCTGGCCAGCTTGCAGCCTGGCGTTCAAGTCTGGGGCCACTGGTGGCCGGGTGGCTTGGAAATGGAAGGACCAGGCTAGAAGTGTCCAGGCACCACCCCCTCCCCAAGGCTCAGTGGGAATCAACTGGGAACTGGTGGCTTAGCTTGGGTGGCAGTGGGCAACTTCCTGTAGATGCTGTTAAGGAGAGAAGGTGACAAGGCTGTGCCTGCAGGTGTGGCAGCCCTGGGGCTGGAGGGGGCTCCACAGGGGCCAGTAAGACGTTGGGCCAGGAGGGCGCCAGCCACTGCCAGAGAGACAAGTTGGGAGTTTCTTTGTTTCCGGAGAGAGGAGAGGAGCTTGAGCTTGAGCCGCCAGGGTATTGTGTGTTCCCGAGTGCACAAGCTGCCTTGGAGACAGTCTCTCCTCTGGAACGGCGGTGGCGGTGGGAAAACGGGGCTGTGGCTGGGAGAGCAGGAGGGAACTGGGCTGCTCCCAGGGGCTTGTTTGTAGCCATGGGAGACCCCCAAGCTAAGGTGCTGGCACTTGATGCATGCTGGTGGGAGAGGGGGGTGTGGCAGGTGGCTGCTTTGTGAAGGTCACACACCCACCGGTCAGTGGAAGGGACCCCGGGCAGCCTCTGTGCAGCTCCCTCGGCAAGGGGGTCCTGGACAGGTGTGTGCTGTTGGCCAGGATCTTGCTCAGTGGGAGCGGAAGCAGGCCTAGACAAGGAGGTGTCTGGAAGTGGACAGTGGCCTCTGAAGCAAGAAGTGCTTTAGGGATGGCCCCAGCTGCCGTCGGCAGGGGTGGAAGGTCAAGTGCTGCCTCCAGGGGCCAGCTGCCCTAGGCTCCCGGTGCTTTGGAGTGGCAGGCGGCTGGTTTTAGGACCTTCTTCCCTCCCACCAGGCATTTTGTCTGCACCCTTTCAGTCACTTTGCCTTCACATCTCCGTGGTAACCTGGAGCTCCTTGGCAAAGGCTGAACGGAGGAGGGGTGGCAGTTTGCTGGAGGAGAGATTATGAGGTTTCCCGGGCTCGGGCTCGCTCTCAGAGGCCACGGTGCTGGAGGGGCTGCTGTCTGCTCACCTGCTCAGGCTGTCCCATGTGGAGGATTGCTCTTGATGGAGAACCCTGGAGGCAGCCCCTCTCCAGCTGCCCCGGCAGGACAGCTGTGGGAACTCCAGTTACTGGACAGAAGCTGCCCTGTGGCCTAGCCCGGCGACTCGGCAGCTCTGGATTCTGACAGGTGGAGGTCAAGAGGAGAGATGAATTTGCAGCTGGGCTGTTGGAAGGTCAGAGGAGAAATGCTCTTTTTGGTCTGGCCTGGGAGTGGGTCAGGTCTCAACTCTGCTTCCTTAAAAAAGAAATGGGGTTGGCCCTTGGCTTCCTCTTCCCTTCCCAAAAGGGAATTGAGTCTTAGTTGAACAGACCTGGGACTGAAGTTCAGTGTTTGGTCCCTGCAATACTGTCTTTGAAGTCAGCTTCAAAGTGAGGAGGGAGGGGAGAACAAACCCTTACTAAGCACACTGTTTAGAATCTTCTCTCCCCTCCAAGAGATGCTGCTTCTGGGTTGGGGCTCACTCTGGCTTAATGGCTATTTGCTGAGCACCCACTCTATAGGTCTGTGAGTCCGATGCTTGGGTGGGATGCAAAAGGAGGTCATGTGTAATCTAGGCCCCCAAGAAGGGGGCTTATCTTGGTAACAAAAGAGACCAGCTTACCCACTCCTTCCTGGTGAATCTTTCCAAGGATCCTCCCAAGGGTCACTGACCTTTTGCAGATGGTAACCTCGTATACCGAAGAAGACAGCTCAAAGTTAGGAGCATGGGTAGACCTACATTCAAAACCCAGCCACCATTTGCAGCTTAACAAATTGGGAGCAAGTTATATAACTTCTCTGTGCCTTAGAGAGGTTTCCTCATCTGTAAAATGGGGCTAGTGATAATTGCTTATCTTTTTAATCAGAGGAAATAGTGCATATAAGATAGTGCCGCTGGATACGGAGTAACTACCTAGCAAGTTATAGACAGGCCAGCTTGCTCATGTCAGCAGTCTTTTAGGCCCTGTGGATGCTTGCAAAAGGGCTGATCAGGGAAGGCTTCGTGGAGAAGGTAGGGAGACAAGCATTGCAACTTGGTGAACGGTGTCTATCTCTGGAACAGGATTGGTATGGTGAGAAGAAAGGAGGGAAGGGAAAACAAGGGCAGGAGGCAGCCTGCCAGAGCCGTGGAAGAGATGAAGGGGGAAAGGTGGGCTCTTTACCCTGCACTGTCAGGGGAAGGTAGTACCCAGGGGCCGTGGGGAGCACAGACAGAATATTGGGATTGTTCTTCTTCCCCTTCTTCCCTCCATATCTAAATGTGGGCCCAGGGCCTTCTCCCTGCAGTTCCCTTTCCCCACCTTTCCTTCGAGCCGTTCTGGGCACTCATTTCACATTCCCAGTCCAGGTGGACTCAAGGTGACTGCAGGCATATTCAGAACCCCTCTGAAACCCGACCCATCATTTGTGCAGACCTCTGAGCTTAGTCAGAAACCTCTTCCTCCTGGGACTGGAGAGAGGGACAGAGGGAGCTGACGCTGCACTATCAGCTTTCCCCGAGCTGGAACTCTGAGCTGGAACTCCAGGGGGCCCCACCCGGCAGGTGTCTGCTAAACTTGCACTTTCTCCTGGGTCTTTGGGGTTCTCTGGTGTGATTTCCCCCTGAAGATGAGCTAAGCCACAGATGGGCACTTAAATAATGTCAACACACCCCAGGCTGCTACCTGGGCTCTACCCTCACTGACCAAGGATACCTGCAAGCCTGGGCATGTTCATTTTAGCTCCCCTAGACCGTGGGGAGGATCTCTTATAATTGCCAAGTGAAGAAGGGGCTAGAGATAAGTCATGGGACGTGTGTTGGCACAAGGCAGTGGTTTTCAAGCATGCCTTACTTCTACCTTTCGGAATCTGCCAAGGAGCTTTTTAAAAATGCTGATTCCAGGTTCCACCCAGCAGAGATTGGGATTTCGTGGATGAGGTGGGGAGGGGGGCACAGGCAGCTTTTTCTTTTAAGAGCTCCCTCAGTGGTTCTAAAGGATAGCCAAGCAAAGACTGCGGATGAGGCTCTTGGCATACCATTGACACTCTGTCTTCTCCACGGCCGGCAGATTGTTCCCCAAAGTGTCTGGTTAGCAATACATGGGGTATTTATATCGAGGGCTTCAGGAGACTCTTGGGCTTGGGGACTCTGGCTAGGCCATGAGTGTCACTACCAGCATCCTGCCTCTTCCTGCCCCTGTGGCAGGAGGACAGAGGTCCTGACCCCATAGACAGAGGCATCCAGGTGTGGGACTGAGGCTGAACCACCTATGTTTGGGGGGGTGGGCGGTTCAGGGCACAGCTGCTTGCAAGAAGCTTGGTTTGGAAGTGTGGTCAGCCAGCTGCTGCCTCCACCTGTCCCTACTGAATCCCAGCCATCCTCTTCATTTGCTGTCCCTGTCGGCCAAAGGGTGTAAGGAATGGGGGACTGACCACCCCCCCCCCCCCAGCTGAGTCTGCATTTTCCCAGCCTTGCCAGTATGCTCCCAGAGGCCCCACCTGAATTCCTTTGGGAAATCTTTGCTCCCTCAGCTGCCACTTGCTTGAGAGCAGAGGATTTGTGTGAAGAGCTGGCCTGCCTCCCTGGCCCTCAGCCTGTCCTGTTTTGCTGGGGAGTTTGACGGCATGGGGGGGGGGGGGTCTCCGCATGGAGAAGAGGCTGCCTGTGTGAGTCAGAACGAAGCCTGCAATTCCCAGCTGGCGATGCCAGGCCTTGGGCTGGAGGAGTGTTAAGGATGATTGGGTGTGCGGGAGCCTCCTTCATGTGTTCTAGGGTGCCGGGGCTCCATGGGGAAGGCTAGGTATAGCTGTATGAGGCAGGGCTGAGGGTACAGAAGACCATCCTGACCCTCTCTAAGCCTGCTAAGACAAGGAGAGGCCTGTGGGATGGCCCTTCGAGAAGTCACGTCTGGCAGGAGATGCGATGTGGTGGGCTGGAGGGGCTTGGGTCACCAAGCCACGTGGCTGTATGTGGGTGCTGACCAGCCCACCCTGGGGAAGAACCGAGCTTTGGCTGCCTGCACCTGGGCGCCCCGGTGGTGGGGCAGTGAGGCGGGTGGAGGGATAAGGCTCATCTCTAAGGTGTCAAGCTACTCCCTGTGTTTCATCTGTCCTGTGTCCTTCTCCCTGCCTTTGCCAACAGCCCTGCTCTACAAGCCCATTGACCGCGTCACCAGGAGCACCCTGGTCCTCCATGTAAGTGTTAGCCCCTGAATGGCCTGTGGAGCGGGGTTAGGAGTTCAGTGGGAGACTGAGCCCAGAGGGGGTCAGTGAGAACCACCCACTTGGGGAGCTGGCCAGAGGGGCCCTGGGCCCTGAGCTCTGACTGTACCTCCCTGGCCTTGGTAACCATGCCAAGGGGGCCAGAGCCTCAATATAGTTTGCTATAAGCTCAATGTTTGGGTAGTAGAAAGGGGGCACCACTGCCCTCACCCTGCCTCTCGGCCCCTGATTTTGAGTTCAGATTTCCAGGCATGACCAGATTAGAGCATGGGTCCCTTAGGACCCTGCCTTGGAATTCCTCTGCTGACAGTTGAGTCCCCACTGTCTTCTCGTTGAGCCCCAGAACGGCTGCCACTGACTTACTACCCCACCCCTTCCCAGGACCTGCTGAAGCACACACCTGTGGACCACCCTGACTACCCGCTGCTCCAGGATGCCCTACGCATCTCCCAGAACTTCCTGTCCAGCATCAATGAGGACATTGACCCCCGCCGGACTGCGGTCACAACTCCCAAGGGGGAGGTGAGCTCGGGATCCAGCCCCACATCTTGCCCAGGCTGAGAAGGGCACAACAGGCCACACCCGTCCCTGCTCTCCTGCTCAGATGGGCACCACTGCCCCATCCTTGACTCCTCTCCAATGCTTCATCTCCCATGCCTCACCAAGAAAAGGCCTTCAGGCCCTGGGAGCTTTACATTCAGTGTCCTGTTCATCATCATATAATCCACTGAGGCCTAGAGAGTCTCTGCAGATCTGACACAAGGTCCCTTTAGCCATACGTGTTGGAGCCGGATTCTTTGGCTGGGGTTATCTGGTTGCATGCCTCATGCACTGTCTCCTAGACCAGGGAAACCAGGGGCTGCAAATTCTCATGGTGGGCAGTATGAGGCCCTCAGGGTCCCGTGGAGGGTAATGGCTCGGCCTGAGGGAGCACAGGGAAGCTGAGAATGGGAGCTCTGAGCTGGGGTTCTCCACCTACATGAACAGGTGGGGCAGCAGCTAGGGAGGGAGCCCAGCAGTACGAAAGGCCGAAACGGGAGGTGGCTAAGGCTGCCAGCTTGCAGGAATGTCCCAGGTACAGATGTGATACAGCAGCTCCAGGTCCTCGGGGGCCCTTCTTGGTGGGAGGGTGGGGGTACCCCAGAGAGGGGAAAGTGACTTGAAGAATTGCAGGGGCAGTTACTCACATGGGTCGGCAGCCTGGCCCTTATATGCTGTGTCCTGTCCAGGAGTGAAGACGGGCTGGGTTTATGTTGCTTTATTACATTTCTGAGTCTCCAGTGTCTCCTGGGGAGGGAAGTAATGAGGGACGGGGTCTGGAGATGACTAGTAGGGCACAGTGAGCTGTCCCCGTGTGCGACTCCCAGACCTGGTTGGTGAGCTGTGGAATGTCACTGGTTTGTCTGACTCGAGGATATCTGAAAGATCTCTGAAGCATTTAGAGTACTGTCAGTTTCAGATCATGTTCACTGGGTACTTCCCCAAGCTCACCTGCATATTACAGCACATGTAGGTCACAGGGTGTAAGCTGGCATGGATGGCAACAGCCCTCGAGAAGCCTGCTGCCTGTGAGGATGTCAGGGCAGAAACTCCGGGCCTTCTCCATCCAGAACCCAGGTTAGAGATGGCTGCAGGGTCCTCCAGGAGCTGCTCTGGCCCCACCAAAGGTAGCCCGGGTCTCCCATCCACCTGGGGTAGCTGGACAGTTCACTCAGAGGCAGCCAAAACAGACCAAAAGTGCCTGTGGGTCAAGGTTGAACTGAAACAAGATCAACTTCTTAGGCAGGGTTGGAGTGAGGGGCGGTCCCAGGGCTGGCAGGGTGGGTGGTGTTCATGCCCCAGTGTGGAGGAACCAAGTCATTCTGGACTAGGGTCTATCCAGGTGAGAGTGGGTGACAGCTACAGAAACGTATAAAGCTACCATTAAAAAAAAAAAAAAGATATTATTTAATCAAGGGAGATATCTAGAGAGAGCATGAACAGTGAGGAGAAGGAGAAGCAAGCTCCCCACCGAGTCGGGAGCCTGATGTAGGGCTCGATCCCAGGACTCTGGGATCATGACCTGAGCTGAAGGCAGATGCTTAACCAACTGAGCCACCCAGGCGCCCATAAATCTACCATTTATTGATCACATATTATGTGCCTAGCATTGGGCCCTTTTACGTAGACCATCTTGATGAATCCAGCGTTACAGGGCAACCGTCATTATCCCCATTTTACAGATGGTAAGACTGAGACTCAGAGAGGGAATTTGCCCCAGGTTACAACCAAAAAGCCCGTGTCTGTGTGATCTTAAGCACCAGGTGCCGTGACCCCTCCCAGCTGGATGGTGCCCCCAGTGCAGGCTGGGCCCTGGGCTGACTCCCCCTGAGCAGGTGGGGGTGGGTGTGCCATCTCCTTCAGACGCGGCAGCTGGTGAAGGATGGCTTCCTGGTGGAAGTGTCGGAGAGCTCCCGGAAGCTGCGGCACGTCTTCCTCTTTACAGATGTCCTACTGTGTGCCAAGCTCAAGAAGACATCTGCAGGGTGAGTCCAGGGGGCGGAGTGGGAGGGAGCTAGACTTTGCCCCTTGAGGAGGCCCTCCCCCAGCCCTGGGAGCAGTCGGCATTTATTTTTTCCTTTTAAAAGATCAATTAATTAATTTCATTTTACTACATATCCTTTTTCTAAAAATAAATCGTGATTTTAATTATGGAGGTAATATAACCAAATTACAGGGGGAAAAACCCATCACCCACCCGAACATAAGCATCGGTCTCCTGCTGCTATATTTCCTTCCAGTTTTTTTAAACATTCTTGTGTTTTTTCATGTACTTGTAATCAGAGTGAATGAGCAATTTTGGTCTCTGCTTTTTCCATTTCAACGTCATAAGCATTTTCCCAGTCTCTGCCTAATCTTCATAATCATCCTTTTACTTGCCTGCGTGATGTTACAAGTGGATATGCCATAATTTACTTAAGCACTCTCCTTTTATTAGACATCTCTACATTTCTGCTAACTGTGATTCCGTGAATATTCATTAAATCTGCTGTCATTACTGAGTGCTTATATCCGGTTCCAGGTGCCATGACAAATGCTTTGACTCTGTTATTTCCAGTCTTCCCCAAAAGCCGCACAGAGGAGAGAAAAGACTTAAGAAAGTTAAATCAGTTGCCCAGGTCACACGACTAGAGGTAGAGAAGATGGGGTCTGAACCTTAGGCAGACCTGAGGTTTTCCGCCTCCGTCTCTTGTGCACTACCTCCCAGTCCAGGGGCACAAGCTTCATCTCACCTCAGCACTAAGGGGTCAGAGTAGGGGGCAAACCCCGGTCCTGGGGGAGGTGAGGGAGGGAGAGGTTAGTATGTGCTTCAGTAAAGGGGGTGACTCCCTGGAACTGGATCACAGATGAGGTCGTTCTGGAGCACAGATGGCAGTCATAATGAGCAGACACGCCTGTGCCTTTAGTCCTTTGCCCGTGACAGAGATCACCAATGAACCACAGCACTAGTTCCCACTGGGCTTGGATGTGGCTTGATAATCTTCCACCCACTACCCCCACGTGACCTCTAGTGATCAGGGTTGACGTTAAAAATGACATGTGTATTCCATCTCCAGCCCAAAGGACAATGACTGAGCTATAGATAGGCTAGGGGGAGGGGAGAGTGTGGGTTGGGGAATAGGAAAGCGTTAGAGATTTGGAATGTCTAAAAACATCAGTCCTACTGGGCCTGAAGATTGGCAAGGCCAAGGTCCAAAGACCCCACTGCCGCCTGACCCTAGCCCCTGACTGTCATTTCTCCACATGTGGGTTTCCTGATCAGACTCCTCAAGGACACGGATCATTCTTGCCTGTGACAAGTTCTTAGCAAATCCCTTTCAGGTGTTTTCCTGGTCCTAGTAGCAGTGGGCTTGAAGATCCAGGTTCCCTCTTGCTCACATCTCCCTCATGCTTATTTGTAGGAAGCACCAGCAATATGACTGCAAATGGTACATCCCCCTGGCCGACCTAGTGTTTCCATCCCCCGAGGAGTCTGAGGCCAGCCCCCAGGTGCATCCCTTCCCAGACCATGAGCTGGAGGACATGAAAATGAAGATCTCTGCTCTTAAGAGTGAAATCCAGAAGGAGGTGAGCAGAGCCTGCTTATCTGAGCTGAGATGGGGGGCGGGAGGAGGGGGCCCTTTTCCTCGGGGCCCTTTGAATTGGGTGTGGCAGGGTGGCAGAAGGAGGGGAAGCTGTGAGGCTGGAGGGTCTGATAAGGGTGACGGGAAGCAGGGATAGGAGGCCTCAGGTACATAATCAGGGAAAGACTCTGACTGTGGCACGTTAGCACTGAGTAGGTGGAAGGAGGACCTAGAAGTCAGCACTCAGAATTTAATGGGGTTAATCATGGGGAGCTTCCTAGTGTTTGTTAAGCACTGTAGAAAAGGAAAGCAAGAGAAGAAGGCCTTTCTAAGGAAAAGCAGGGTGGGCGCAAGAGAAGGAGTTCAAGAGGCCTCTCAGAAACTAACAGACCATATAGGCAAATTAGTCTGGGGAGAGGGGCTTTGAGTAACACACTTAACATGCTCCTGCTTGATCTCAAAATGCAAGGAAGCTTGTGCCCATGTGCAACGTTTACACACATCTGTCACGTATTAAACTGCAAAGGAAATCGGAAATTTAAAAAACACTTTCTTGGTCTTTTTTTTTTTTTTTTTTAAGTGAGCTCTGCCGAACGGAGCTTGAATTCATGACCCTGAGATCAAGAGTCCTGGGCTCTACTTACTGAGCCAGGCAGGTGCCCCTAAAAACAATTTGATGGTGTACTGGTTATGTTCACAGACCACCCTGCAATGAAATCAGAAATCAACAACTAGAATATACTTAACTATATGCCTAGAAAACTAAAACTTGAAAGGTAAAGAGGAAATCCTAATGGAAACTGCAGACTATTTAGAACTGCATGAAAACAAGAGCATGCTATCAAAGCCCATAGGTGTGGCCAAAGCGTTCTTTAGAGGAAAAATGTATAGCCTTAAAATTCATATATTTGAAATCAGTGACTACAGAAAAGTCCCCTTCCCCCCTAAGGAGGGGGCTTCCCCCCAACATATGTCACAAAGGGCAGAGAGAGGCTTGGTCTATTGGCCTGCTTTCCCTTTCCCACCTGTCAGCTCAGCTTAGGCCTCACCTCCCCAGAAGGCTTCTCCGCCATGTACCCACTGCATCTGGGTCGGGTGCCCTGCTTTCGGGTCCTGGGGTCTGCCTCTTTCTTTTGCGTTATTGGTCCTGAATTATAATTGCACGGGCCACCTTCTCTTTTCCCCACTTGAATTTGAACTCTAGTGACAGCACTGTTTTCTTCAGTTTCTGTCCCTAGGACTTGACACATAGTAGGTGCTTTGTAAACAGTTGTTGAGGAATCTGTGACCAGAAGCCTTCTAAGAAGGCTTTCAGCTTAGACTTCCCTCTTTGAGGGAGAGGAAAACCACAGTAATGACCCCAGGGGTATCTGGGGCAGGGGTTGAGTGAGGACTGAGGGTCTCCCTGGGGCACATCAGCCCAGAAGGACACAGGTGTCCTCCTCCTCGCTGGCCTTGCCTCCCTCCCCCACGCCTCAGTGGAGCCTGTATCCCCAGCTGGCACTGCCCCCCCCCCCCCCAGCCGGACCCGTGGCATCCTGCCTGCCTGTTTCTCCCGGTCCTGGTTGCTGGTGGACTTCGTCCCCTCCCCAGGTGCGCAGACACAGCCTTCCACTCAGTGGAAGCCACACTTGCCAAGCTCTGCCGGCTGCTCGCTGCGGGGGTGTGTCAGACACCTCACGGAGTCCCTTGTCTGGCCGGTGACTGACCTCAGCATGTGGCACAGTGTGAGGAGAGTCCCCGGGAGGCACATTGTTGTTCTCTGAGTCACAGAAGCAGCAGTGATTGATTCTTTCAATAATACTTTTTTAAAACTTATTTTTGTTTTCATCAGCAACTAACATTGGCTTGTTATCACCAGAAATATAATACCGAAGCACACGGAGTGTAACAGATTATCAGCCCCCCCCATTGTTAACAGTTTGAGGTGCATTCTTCTAGACTCTTCAATGCTTACATCGGTGTGTGTATTTTAATGAGGCTAGACATATGTGCCGTTCTGCCACTTAACGCTTTTCTCTTAGGGGTGAATTGTAGAACTCTCTAGATCCAGCAGATTCTTTTTAAAAGCTGTATCCTCATCTATTCTGTTGCTTCGCTGCACAACGATGTAGGAGACATTTCGATTATTTCTGGTCCTTTACTCTTAACAGGCAAGACTGTGCCCCTGTTTCTCTCTGGTAGCTTCTCTGCAAGTGGGACGGCTGGGGCAGAGGGCTTGCTCTAATTGCCAGGTTTCCATCTGGAAAGGTTGCCTCCGATTATATTCCCCTCCCCACGCCCCAGCAGTGAGACACTCACTGTTCCCCCACACTGTCACAACACAGGCTCTAAGCACTTGTTACCATTGTGAGTCTAGTGGGTTAAAAAAATTTTTTTTAAAAGCGGCAGAGATGAATTCTAACTGAGGAGCTTGAAGCTGGGGCTGGAGCTGAAACTTGGAAGATATTAGCAGTTACCAAAAGGGAAGGGATCCTTTACAACATATAAACTTGAAAGATTGGAGAAGGGGACACAGGCTAAGACTGAAGAGCTTGTTCCAGAACAAGGAGTAATATGGTGTGGCTGAGGTGGAGGGGGCAGGGTGGGGTGCGGTAGGAGCCTTGGCGGGGCATGGAGGCCATGAGGGGCTTTCTGCTGGAAGGTGCCTGAGGTTTTTAAGCAGGGTACCTAGGATCTGATTTATGGGAGTGATTGAGTGATGACACGGTTAGGCTAGTGGCACCGAGAGAAGATTCTTTTTTTTTTTTTTTTTAAAGATTTTATTTATTTGACAGTGAGAAGCACAGCTAGAGCGGGAACACAAGCAGGGGGAGTGAGAGAGGGAGAAGCAGGCTTCCCACTGAGCAGGGAGCCCAATGTGGGGCTCAATCCCGGGTCTCCAGGATCATGACCTGAGCCGAAGGCAGTCGCTTAATCAACTGAGCCACCCAGGCGCCCCATCGAGAGAAGATTCTTACTACTTGCCGTTTCCAAGAGGAAGGGGTGTGGCATTGTGGACAGGGCCACGGGGGAAGCACCAGGATTGGTCAGAATGTCAAGGCACAGGGGGAAAGTGTGGCTCAGAGCCTGTATTGTGTTTTCCGCACAAGGAAAAGGAAAAGGAAAGCAGGGCTAAGGCAGCTGGTTAGGACTGGGAATTCACAAAATGTCAGCAGGCTCTGGCCTGTAGGGTGGTCTCTTAACTCTCTGCTACCTGGCTCTGGGTTATTTAGGGTAGGGGAATACTGGCTTGGTGAATGGGGTTATGAACTCAGGGCTGGTTGGTTTGTATATGGAAGGTATATGCCCAGAGGAGTCCTTTACCAACTTAGGGGTCCGCTTGCCCTGGGAAGTGTAGCTTTCTTCCTGGCCAGCTAGGCTCCCCCAAGATCTCAAAGCATCATAAAATACAAAAAAAAAAAAAAAAAAAAAAAAAAAAAAAAAAAAAAAAAAAAAAAAAGGCATAATGAATGCACAAGGAAGTGCTGTGCTTAGAGCTGCCAGGTGAGGAGTGTGAGGAAAACCATCTCTGCCCTCCGGCCCCCACAGAAAGCCAACAAAGGACAGAGCCGGGCCATTGAGCGCCTGAAAAAGAAGATGTTTGAGAATGAGTTCTTGCTGCTGCTCAACTCCCCCACGATCCCATTTCGGATCCACAATCGTAATGGAAAGGTCAGAAAGGGGTGGGGATGGGACAGAGGTGGCTGCCTGTTCTCTATCCTTCCTGTCCATGACCTGTGAGACTGAGGGACTCAGGCCCAATTCCCAAGGATGCTGCCACAGCTCCTACCCCCCCACTCCCTCTGCCGGCTGGTGTGGAGCCAGTGCCCCCTGCGGGCTGTCACCGGCACTGCCACTCCTGTGACCAGGCTTCCTGGAGAGGAGGCTCTCTGCAGCTGCTGCCTTCGTCAAGCCTTGGGGTTCTGGGCAAGAAGGAGCCAGGAATGTGCTTGGCCACATGGTCACCCACTGAATTCTCTTCTCCTCTCTTCAGAGCTACCTGTTCCTACTGTCCTCGGACTATGAGAGGTCAGAGTGGAGAGAAGCCATCCAGAAGCTACAGAAGAAGGGTAAAGTCCCACTCCCCTCCACACCACCCTGAGGTGTCCATCATAGAGTGGCCTTTTGTGTTTTAACACATTTTTATGCCCGCAGTCTCCTCTTCGGCCACTCTGTAAGGTGCCAGGGTCGGTGGCGCTTAATTGATGTTACTGATCATTTGAGACCAAAGAATTGAAATGATTTATGTATGGCACACAGTAAATTAGTGATAGGACTGGGCCCAGAGCCCAGGCTTGTCTGTCTCTCTTTCTCTTGCCCTAACTGTTGCACACACGCAGTTGCGAGCCACCTGTGACTGTCCCTATGTTCCTACAAATCTTTCCCTCCCTTCTAGTGACCATCTCTGCCCCTGGAGCTAAGCTTTTTTCCTGCAGTAGGCCCCAGAGAGGAGCAGCAGGCCCTGGTGGATCTGTGATGACATTTTCCTCTCTTGGCTCCTCCCACAGATCTCCAGGCCTTTGTCCTGAGCTCCGTGGAGCTCCAGGTGCTCACGGGATCCTGTTTTAAACTTCGGACTGTACACAATATTCCCGTCACCAGCAATAAAGACGGTAAGATCTGGAACCCAAGGTTGTCTGATCATCAGGTCGAAGCCAGGTACACAGAGAGCTCGAATAGGGGTTGTTCTCTGCTGAGTTCCCAGATGGTCCCAACTCCTTCCTGGCCCCTCTGGCTTGAGAGAAGAATCTGGCACCCTTGTGCACTGGAATCGTGTTGTTATATGTTCATGAGGTAGTCAGATGATGAAAGTGAAAGACTGAAGCATGGGGCATGGTGGTAGTGGAGGAGGAAAGGGTAGGTAGGTTAGCATATGAGAAATAAGGCCGGAAATTTCCGGGGGCCAGATCTTGGAATGCCAAGCAACGTTTTTCCAAGCTGAGGAACCATTGGGAAGTTTTTTGAGCAGAGGAGAGCTGTGATCAGGACTGGTCCAGAATGGGTAGAATCTGTTGCCCGCGGATGCTGGGGAGGGGTTTTGAAGGCAGGCTCTCCTTCCCATATGGGGTTAATCTGCCCCCTGTCCCAAAAGGAGGCAGACATGTATTGGTTAATTCATACTGTGAAAGACTCCACCAAGGAGGAAAGCCAGGAGATAGGCAGGATTCAGAGGGGAAAGAAAAGTGCCCCTAGGGGAATGGTATGAAATCCCTGGCCTAGTAGGGAAAGTGAGGATTGGCCTTCCAGGCTGAGTGGAGGGAGAAGGGGGTACCAGCTCAAATTCCAGGAAGCAGGGGGCTCTGGAAACTTCTTCCTCCAGCCACCAGGTGGTGCTACAAGATTAAGGCTCAGACTATGTCTCCCACCCTTTTGACCTTCCCGGGAGCCTGGGCTGAGAAGGGGGGCTAAACCCAGCCTCTCCTCAACCCCTCCCCCGGGGGGGGGGGTGTGCTTTCCTCTGTTACAGACGACGAGTCTCCAGGACTCTATGGCTTCCTCCATGTCATCGTCCACTCGGCCAAAGGGTTCAAGCAGTCAGCCAGTAAGTGCCCCTGACCCCCAGCCCTAGGGAGAGCCGGGGTGGCGGGACAGGCATGGTTCATCCTTTTACAGGCAGTCCCTGTGGACCCACTGAAGGGGGCCCCCCACAGCCCACCACGTCTGCTCTGGTCTGCCCTGGCCTGTGGGTAGGCATTCCAACAGTGAGGAACCAGCTCCTCTTGGCAGGAGGGTCATTCCTGCCTTGTGTGTCCAAGGTCTGCTCTTCCCTAAGCCCTCCTCAGCTCCTGGGTGTCTGAAATCCTGCACCCTAACCCGCATCTGCCTGTGACAAGCTGTGGGACCTCAGGCAAATCTCTTAACCTCTTGGAGCCTCAGCTTCTTTTTCCTAGAGAGGCCTGAGTTACGTGCTGTGCCAGCAGCCTGCCACACACGTCCCTTTTCCTGCCTTCTTTATCACCATCGCCCAAATCCTTGCAGTTCTTAGCGTTTGGCAGGATACAGTTTCACTTTATCCAATTTTCCCCCATAGGAATGTTTCTTCCCATTTGCCACATGAGAAACCTGAGTCACAAATGAAGGGACTGAACCAGAAGCCCAGGGCCTGACTCCTCTCCACTTGCCCCTTCCCACTCCCTCCTCTTTGTCTCTGGAGGGTGAGGTCTGCCCTGAGCCCCTCCACCTGCGCGGCCCAGAGAACGCGGTGTTGGCTCACAAATAGCCATTTGACAGACATTTACTGTTTGGGGTCCCTTACTGCTGGGTGCCTTACCGCTGGGTACCTTACTAGGTGCTGGAGAAAACTCAAACGTGGCCAGTGTGTGGATGGTCCAGAGCCCTTTCAAGTGCATTTCCTGCTCTGATGCCCCTGACCCACCTCCGAGGTCCCTCATACCGCTCCATTTACCGAAGCTCATACCTTTCACTTTAGAGCAGCGTTTCTCAATATGGCCAGGACCACCATGCTCACCACTCAGGCTGTGCTGCTCCTACATGGGGGACAGCCTCCTGGACCCTCCCCAGATGCAAAGAACCCCTTTCTAGGAGGCACTGCCCAGGAATATTCCTGGTTGGTGAAGTTCTAGAAGGCTGTTCCACACACCTGAGTCTGTGGCCCAGCACGCCCGGATGCCTTATCCTCTCTCTTTGCTCCCTGTTGCCTGGAATGGGCCTCAGAGAACAGGGCTCTCCCAGAGCAGGTGTTCTGCCTCCCAAACTGGGTCACGGGGGTTATATAGGAGGTGAGCTGCCACAAAAATCTCTCCTGACCTCCAGATCGTCCTCACCTCCTCCCTCCACTGGCCTCCGGCGCCGCTCACATGTTCCCTCTGACTCAGAGGGCTCAGGCCCCATGAATCTTCAACCGTGGCTCTTTGTTCTGATACGGTCATTACATCTGCACAGTCAGCCCTGGGTGTAGGTACCATTGTTAGTCCTGTTTTGCAGATGGGAGCCCTAAGGCAAAGAGGTTCAGGGCTTTGTGCAGAGCTGGGATTTGAACCCAGACAGTCAGACTCAAAGCCCTCCTTCTATCTCATGAACTTTCCCCTAACTCCTGACAGTGCTTGCTCACAGAAGAATCAATAAATAGGGTTGCACTCATGCCCTCCATCTCTCCACCACCCAGACCTGTTCTCTGATCTGGCAGAGGCTGGGGTGCTTAATCACCTGTTCATCTCTGCCCACCTGCTCACATGCCCCGATACCCACCTCTGCCTGGTCTGCGTCCTACCTGGTCAGAGACAACTCGGGGGGGGCATCTCCACCCACTCTTCATTCTGAGGAAAGCCTGTGAACGGGGCCTCGAGGGGCATGGGTATCCACCATCTGACCTCTGCCCCTTGATTCACACTGCACAGGATTGGCTCTGGCCACCCCAGGCCCCTCTGGTGTGCCATCCCACGGGGATACAACCATGGCCGCTCCCTTGGAGGGGGACAGGTGTCCGGGTCCGAGCCCCAGAGGGAGGCTGTGGATTTGAGGAGAGCCTGGGGTGGCCACCCAGTGCTGTGGCCGCGTCACCTGGGTCTCACTGGGGGCTAAGAACATAAGGCTTCTGCCTGTGTGGGGTTGATGTGAGGGGAGACAGATAGGGCAGGCAGAAAAAAGAACTTGAGTTAAGTGCTGTGAAGAAAACAACAAACCAAGCTTTGGGGATGTGGAGGCATATTTGATTGTCGTGGCGAGTGGGGGCTGCTCCAGATTTTTTGCATCCAGATGTCAGACACCTTCCAGAGACTTGGCCTCAAATGCCAGATGCCCTGATGAGGAAACTGGGATTGGTGGGCGAAGGGAAAGGGGTGAGGGGGGCTTCTTTAGCCAGTGTAGCCAGTGAAGGCCTTGGCCTGTGGCATCAGTGGTGAGGAGGCAGCCGAGCAAGGACCAGGGATGGAGGGACTGCAAGTGTAAGGGCCTTTCGGCAGGAGCGATCGGACAGGTCAGTGTAGCTGGAGGGCAGCGAATGGGACAGAAAGGGCAGAGCCAGCTAAGAAGAGGGCAGAGAAGTGGGAAGGAGCCAGAGCACTTCAGAAGGCCATGGGAAGGGGAACACAGAGGGTGTCTTGCAGGGAGGTTGGGGGGCAGAGGCATTTATCCCCCTTTCCCTCCCGAGGTCTGGAGCCTTGGGCCTCACTTGGTGTGTCTCTCCCCATCCCCACTGCAGACCTGTACTGTACCCTGGAGGTGGATTCCTTTGGTTATTTTGTCAGCAAAGCCAAAACCAGGGTGTTCCGGGACACGACAGAGCCCAAGTGGGATGAGGTGAGTGGAGGCGGCTGGTGTCCCCATAGGGACCCCTGAGCTAGTCCACCAAGTGTACCCACCCCACTCCCTATGCTCCCTGGATGTTGACTGGGGATGGTGGACCCTGCTGCGTGGGTGAATTCTGTCTCCTTAACCCCGCTGCCCTCCACTCCCTGCCCACTTAGCATCTGATACTGTGTTTACAGCTAAACGTGGGGTTTTCAGCTCAGGCCTGAACTCCACTTGGCCAGCAATTCGGAGGCCTCTGGAGCTCCAGCAAGGGAACAAGTTTCCTGCATGCCTTATGACGTGCTCCTCTTCGGCTCTCGTCATCCACTTCTAACGCTTGCACAGTTGGGGCCCACACTTGCCAGGAAGCTGTGTGTCTCAGCTTTGGAGGTCCAGGATCATTGCACCATCTCTCCGCAGGAGTTTGAGATTGAGCTGGAGGGCTCCCAGTCCCTGAGGATCCTGTGCTACGAGAAGTGCTATGACAAGACCAAGGTCAACAAGGACAACAACGAGATCGTGGACAAGATCATGGGCAAAGGGCAGATCCAGGTGAGGGCCCAGGTGCAGCAAGGGCACCAAGGCAGGCCTCTGGGAGCTGCCAGGTGGGGGTGCTTCTGGGAAGGAGTCCTTCTCACCTGCCTTCTTGGTTAAGGTGCTTGGCCTTTTGTGACTTGGGTTCAAAACTGGTTTGAGTCAAGTTCCTCAAGGTGGTAGTTCTCTCCTGCTGGAGATGGGATCTGACTGTACCTCCAGAAGCCCGTGTACTCTGACTTCCTCAGGCTTCCGTGCCAGGTTCATGCACATGCCTGCACAGTGGACAGGAGGGATGCCTTTGTTTTCACATCTCAACTCTGGTCTACTGGGGACTTTTCCCCGGAACATTGTGTTAAGAAGGATTCTGAGGCTGTATCTGTGAACACTGTCTTTGGTTAGCAATGTCTGGCATTGGAGGAGTGAGGCCTTGAGCATTTGCCACTGGACTAAAAGGGCTTAGTGGCTTCTGGGGGCTGATCTCTGACTTGCTGCTAGGGCTGCTGGGCCTTCTCATGCAGGGAGTTCATTGATTTCAAGTGGGTTCTCTGGGTATTGGTAGAGCTGGGTCCTGAGTTAGGTTAAGAGTATGTATATCTCAGCTATTGTTCTTGGAGGCCCTTGTTTGCCTCCTGTGTCTCTGGAACATTCTGCCAGTTTTAAAGATGACTACTATTCATTTACCTATCAAGAGGATGCCGGTCTGGGGGGCTGACATTTAGCATGGAGACATCCACATTCCCTCTGGCACCAGATATGGCCTGATGCTTGGGACACAAGTGTCCTCATTACAGATGGATTCTGGTGACCCTGAAATCAAGGGAAACTGGCACTGGGACTGAGCCCATGAGCGTTCGCTGTTCTGAGCTGCTTAAAAATTACCCAGATGTGATCTGGCCCCAGGGCGGGGCAGGGCACAGTCAGGGGAGATGAATGGCACTCTTTTGAAGGAGGGGTTTGTTCTCTGATACCCTGGGGAGGCTGCAGAGTTTGAGATCTGGCTCTTGGCTCAGTGTTGCTGGTGGTAGTACCCTTCCGGGACCCATGTGGGCCTCCTCCTCTCGCCACCTGTTTCACCTGAGTGTTCGAACAGGGGAATGGCATCGTTCGGTGGGGGCCCAGCCATCTCCCTCATGTCACCCATGTTCCTGTGCACGTCCCTTCCTGATGCTGTGGGACCAGCTCTTGGGCACTGTCACCGGGGAGACGGTGCTGCCAGGCAACCATAAGCCAATCCTTCGTCATTTAGATGAGAGGGATGTCTGTAAATTCAGTCCTGGGACCCTACTTCCTGCAGGGATGAGGGATGGGAGCCCTGTCTCCACATCCCTGGGCTGGCCAGAGGGACAGGCAGGGAAGGTGTTCTGCCTGCCCAGCCCCAGGAGATATCCGGCCAAGGAATATGAGTGGGTGCCATACTCCCTGGGCCATGGGTGGCCATGAAATGGACGAGTTAAGAAGGCTGTCCAGGGCAGCCCCCTCAGGAAGCACCATGGGCCCTGACACCTCCAGAACCCAGATGGTACCAGGGCCTCATGGTACCATCCCCACCTGGACTTCCAGCCCTGTCACTCCGCTCCTCCTCATTTCTGTCCGCCACACAAGCCCCAGGGGAAGCACACCATAAATCATTACATCTTGGAGACTAGAGCAGATGGAGGCTTTGGGGGAAGGGGAGGAAGCCAGGTTATGTTTGGCAGAGCAGAAAGCACAGTCTGGTAAGGAAAATGTTTCTGTGTTTAAGCTTCGAGGAATGTTAAATGCCTGGGAGTTGATATTAAAAGAAACACAAACCTTCCTGCTGCCAGCTGACCTGGGCCCTGAGTGGCCAGCCCAGAGCCGCATTCCCTGGAGGACTTTGAAGTCTCCCAGCCCTCGCCTCCTCAGGGCCCAGCCCCGGTGCAGCCCTTGGCCCTCAGCTGTGGAGCTATCTTGCCCACCTTCCTGGGGGTCAGGGAGGGGTGGGGGTGTCCTGGGAGGGGTGTGCTTTGGTCTCGCACGGAGATCTGCTTGCCCTGTGTCGCCCCTCAGAGCCCCTGAGGATGACCTAGACGGATGGAAAGCCTGCCCTGAGCCATTCCCATGTGGCCAGGCCCACTGGAGTCATGTAACGGTCTGTTCCCACAGCTTGCTCCCACCTCCCTTTCTGCCATGTATCCAAGGAAGGGAATTGGCACTAGCCTCTGGCACTTAGTTCTGCTCCCCTAAAGCAGGCGCCGAGGATGGAGTGAGAGGTGGCCTCGTGGTAGGGACCGTCCTTGCTAATGTTTGGGTGGCCCAAAGGAGAGGCAGGGGGAAGAAGGCCTACCTCTGTCCCCATCTCTACCCCTTCTCACTCAGCCCATCTAGAGAACAGCATGGGGACCCCATTTCCTGAGCGCCAGGTGTTTGCTCCCGGAATGAGTCTCTTTCTGGGTTTGCCCAATGTGGCAATGGGGGCAGGGAATCTGAAGCAGCAGGCTGGGGGAGGGGGACAGCATTTAGGGACAGGCGAACGGCAGCACTAATCAGCAACGTGTGTGTGTGTGTGTGTGTGTGTGTGTGTGTGTGTGTGTAGCACTTGTGCTCTTGGACTTGTGCACATTCCCAAACTTGATCCTCGCCACGGCCTTGCAAGGAAAATGACAATCCTATCTTCCCCAGGAGGACACTGAGGCCCACTGCCTCTGCTGACTGAGTGCAGGGAAGCCATGCCCTCTCCCCTCTGTTGGGTCCCTATGCCCCAGGTCTCCGACAGGGAGTCTCTCAGTCTGAGTGCAGGGCCCTGGCATGGCTCACAGCCTGGAGAAGGAGCCAGGGTGATGTTCTACCCAGCATCCTACCTCATGGTGTAAGTGAGCCTGAGCCTTCTTTAGTCTGGAGTTCTCTTACCTTGGCAGGTCCCATTTGGCGGGGGACACACTAGTGTGTATACCTGGAGGGAAGCAGAATGAGCGCACGTGCAAGGGAAAGAGCCCCAGGGGGGGTGGGGACACCTACCGTCCCTCTGAAGTGTACCCAGCCCCAGCTGGCCACTGCAAGGGCCATAGGGGCCTGGCTTCAAGGTGACACAAGTATACCAAGACATGCCAAGCTACTAGAAAGCACAAGATGCCCGGAATGATGACAGTGCCCAAGAGCTTCTGGGAGCCCAGCGCTGGGCTGATGCTCACAGCTGCTATCTCAGGGGCCCTCATGTACCCTATCACAGAGGAAAGCAATCACAAGTAGATGAGAAAGCTGAGTCATCGAAGAGGTGAGTAACATGTCCAAGGCCAGGCAGCCTGCGGGGAGTGAGCCAGGACCGGAAGCAGGACTAGAACCAGGGCCGGAAGCAGGACTGGAAGCCGGACCTGAAGACCAGAACCAGGGCCAGAAGTAGGACCGGAAGCAGGACTGGAACCCTGACGGGAAGCAGGATTCGAACCAGGATCGGAAACAGGACCAGAAGTAAGAGTGGAACCAAGACCTGAAGCAGGACGGGAAGCAGGATTGGAACCAGGACCAAAACCAGGAACAGAAGTAAAACTGGCACCAGGGCCGGAAGCAGAAAGGGAAGCAGACCCGGGCCTTGTCCTCTGTAGGTGCTCTCCCATTGGCCACTGTTGCCTGCACAATAAGATGGAAAAGTGTGCAGGAGGAATTCAAAGAAGGCAAGATCATTGTGGGCTGGAGTTAGGGAGGCTCCCTGGAGGAGCTGGAAGGAGAGGGATTGGAGATCACTGGGTTTTTTTAATTCCAAATGCAGTGTTTACATTAGAAGGAAAATGGCAATTATAATAGAGAGATATAAAACATAAGCACTAACCATCCCTACTCCCACCCCTCTGAAACAGCCATTTGATTTTGTGCCTTTTCCCTTTAGGCATAGAAATTTTTTATAGTTTTAATTACAGTGTGTATTTTGTATTTTTTCTATTTTCATGTAATAGTATCATAAACCTCCCTCTTTTCTAGGGTGTATGTAGTCTTTATAATGATCTTTTTTGTTACATTATCAAAAGTACTTCTTATACCTCATATAAGCCATTTTACATAATGGCCAGCACATTAATTGCCACTTTAAGGCTCTGTGTTATTCTAGCAAGGTGGGCAGGCTCGGGATCAGCAGAAAGGAGCAGGGAAGGGCCTTCATGGCCATGTACGGAGGCGGAAACGTGCGGGGAGTGACCCAGGAAATTAAGGAGCCCGTCTGCCCTGAGCGGGAGGGATTGTGAGCATACAAGTAAGAGGGAGGAGGTTGATGGAATGGATGAAAGAAGATCAGTAGGGTTCTAGGCCAGAGGACTCCTAGAGGACATTTAATCCAATCTTGTTTGGGGACGAAAAGAAAACAGACCAGAAAGGGTAAGTGGCATGCCACAGTGTTTGAGCAAGGGTTCTAAATTCAGGAGCCCAGTCCCAGGCTGGTGATGTTTGGTTGGCTGCTGGACAAATGAGTGAAAGAAAATGCTTCTAGATGGAGCAGGGACAGACTTGAATGTCAATCTGTGACCCTCAGGGGTCTGCCCTTTGTCATTAGAAATTCAATGGAGCCTTCCTTCCCTGCAACCCCTCAGCTGGATGTGTTTCTCCTTTTTCAGGCACAGGAGTCCTCCCTTTGCCCTCCTCCCTTCTCTCCCAAGGGGCCAGTAACTCCTGATGCCTGATGCTCCCATTCGGCCCGGGAACCTCTCAGGCAGGAGGCCCCCCTTTGTCTGCCTTGGCTCCCTGGCCCCAGGGGACTCCCATATATTCATCCCAGTCTATTTCCAACCATGCTGCTCCAGGCTCCAGATGTGCTGTCTCCACTTGGGTCCTACACAATGGCTGGTTAGCATATTCCCAGGGCCCAGTCCTTGTTGACTGCGGCAGGGGGGAGAGCTCTTCCTGAAGACCCCACAGCTCAGTTTCTGCCACTGACTCCAGACTAAAGAGGAGTGAGACCTAGGATACTCTCTGTGCCCCTGCTCCCTGCCATTCCCCAGTTCAGCCAAAAGCCTGGGGATAACCCCCACCCTCAACTCTACCCCACCCCCCCCACACCCCAGAGTGGAAGGCATCTTCACTTTGGAGTGCTCAAGACCCTGGCCTGGAAAGGGGCAGGGTCCCAGGTCAGGAAGTAAACTCCAGTCAGTCTGGTGCCTTGCACCCCCAGTTGCAAAGTTCAGGCCTAATAGGATGCCTCGCCTCCATCCTCTTCCCTTCTAAAGCCTAGAGCCCATATCTGAAGAGGAAAGAGGGAATTTCTGTAACAGTCTTGACCTGGCCTCTTGGAAGCTTGTTGAGGGTTCAGAGCTATTATAAATGACACTCAGGAGGAGGTCATGAAGGCCAGCCCCCTGTCTTCAGGACTAGGATACAGAACCCAAATTGGTGAATCTGACAATATTTAGACCCTTACTTTTTTTTTTTTAAGATTTTATTTATTTGTTAGCCAGAGAGCACCAGCAGGGGGAGCAGTAGGCTCCCCGCTGAGCAGAGAGCCCAATGCAGGACTCAGTCCTAGGACCCTGAAATCATGACCTGATCCGAAGGCAGCCGCTTAACCCACTGAGCCACCCAGGCGCCCCAGACCCTTACCATTTTACTAATTTTTAGGTATACCATCTAGAGGCATTAAGTATATTCACATTGTAGTACAATCATCACCACCATCCATCTCCAGAGCTTTCTTTTTTTGCCTTTTTTTTTTTTCCAGAACTTTACCATCATCCTAACTGACCATACCCATTAAATAGTAACTCTGCAGGGGCATCTGTCTGGCTCTATAGGTAGAGTGCACTGCTCTTGATTTTGGAGTCATGAGTTCAAACCCTATGTTGGGCATAGAGCTTACTTTAAAAAAAAACAAACTGGGTGCCTGGGTGGCTCAGTTGGTTAAGCGACTGCCTTTGGCTCAGGTCATGACCCTGGAGTCCTGGGATCGAGCCCCATATCGGGCTCCCTGCTCGGCAGGAAGCCTGCTTCTCCCTCCCTCACTTCCCCAGTCCCCCTGCTTGTGTTCCCTCTCTAGCTGTGTTTCTGTCAAATAAATAAATAAAATCTTTTAAAAAAACAAACACAAAAACAAAACACAAAACAAAAAACAGTAATTCCCCAGGCAACCACCATTTGACTTTCTATGATTTTTTTTTAAAAGATTGTATTTATTTATTTGACAGAGAGAGATCACAAGTAGGCAGAGAGGCAGGCAGAGAGAGAAGGAAGCAGACTCCCTCCCGAGCAGAGAGCCTGATGCGGGCCTCGATCCCAGGACCCTGAGATCATGACCTGAGCCGAAGGCAGAGGCTTTAACCCACTGAGCCCCCCCAGGCACTCCCTGTCTATGATTTTGATGCTCCCATTCCAGTGACTTCCTGGAAGTGGAACTCTTCAATATTTGTCCTTTTGTGACTTCACTTAGCATAATGTTTCCGAGGTTCATCCATGCTGTAGCACATGTCAGAATTTCCTTGCTTAAGGCTGAGTAACATTGTATGCATAGACCATATCTTGTTGACCTACTCATGCACCAATGCACATTTCAGTTGTTTTCACCTTAGACTCCTGTCCTTTTAAGTGAGAAAAAGTGCCTGGTCTTTGAGGATGGAGATTTCATAGCCTCCTTCTCTCTAGACTAAAGGTTCCCCACCCCTATCCAGTAGCTCATCAGTCCCCAGCTATCACAGGAGAACTGGGCCCCATGAGCAGAGGGTCATTACTAGCCTCTTTGGGTTAAAACAGTTGTGTTCTGGCTTTCTCTCCCCCAAGTTAGGCATCCCTCTCTCCTTATTTCCTCAGATCTCTTCCACCTTCGCCTTGGTCATGGTTTATATATATTGAGTGAGGAGGGAGTCAAGGTCAGAAGGGGGTCATAAGATCACCATCTGAGTTCTTTGATCTTCAGGGGGCCTCAGCTTCTTTATCTGTGAAATGGGGATAATCATCCCCACTCTACCTTCATCACCAGCTTGTTGTGAGCCCCTGGGGCTCAAAAGACAGAATATACCAGGCAGAGCTATGAAGTGCACATTCGTCCTGTCGTCAGCTTATTCATGTCTTCCTACTTGCTGAGTACCCTCTAACTGTCAGGCACAGGGCTGCGGATACAAAGAATGAACAGGACCAGGGCCCCTGAGTGACTCACTCGTTAATTGGCTGCCTTCGGTTCAAGTCATGATCCCAGAGATCCCAGGCTCTCTGCTCAACGGGAAGTCTGCTTCTCCCTCTGCACCTCCTCCCTGCTCATTTCATGATCTCTCTCTCTCTCTCTCTCTCTCTCTCTCTCATACTCTCTCTTTAAAATAAATAAATAAAATCTTAAAAAAAAAAAAAAAAAAGGAATGAACAGGACCTCACCATGTAGTAAAGAAGACAGAAGAGAATTTTGATTCATCAATGTCGATAGGCCTTTGAGACCAAACATTAGTTTGGGTGAACAGAATAAGTTACTTTGCTTTCTGAGCCTCAGTTTCCTCACCTATAAAATGGATCCTCATGAAAGTTAAATGTGGAAGGCCCATGAAGGCCTTGGCGCAGGGCTGGCACACTGTACTCATCTAATGATGATAGCCCTTTGCCCAAACTGGCAGGTCCAGGTATACTGTCCTCCACCTTCTTGGAGGGACTCCAGATGTAGCTTGCCAACCAGCCCCCTGCTCCCCCCCCCCAAAAAAAAGCCATCACCTGCAAGAAGCCCCTGTGTATGGGCCTCAGGCTGGCTGAGGCCACATCTATTTTCTTCGGCTGATGAAGTCAGATCCAGCTTTGATGAACTGACCTCAGAGTAGACTGGTGGTCAAGGTTAGGGCCCTCACCACCTGCCTTAGCCCTGGCTTGAGCAGCTCTGGGCTCTGCCCCCTTGGTGTAGCTCTTCGCTTGGCATGGTGCAGTCAGGCCCAGAGCACAAAGTGAGTGAGGAGCTGGGAACAAGAGGCCATTGTTGGCGCGGAGTCATTTCTGGTTTCAATTACTCTGCAGAGCAGAAGGAAATTCAGAGTAAGCATGGGTCAGGAGCCTGCTAGGGCAGGAGTCAAGGGCTCCCCCACCCCACATCCCTCCCTCTGGCCCCTAGGGGGTCTGTTGTCCCTGACTGACCCTGCTGGAGGGCCGAGCATGCCAGCCTTACTGCTGTTGGAGCCTGGACTTTGGGGCATTGGTCTGGTGGGCCCAAAAATGCTATTCTTGCCCACTCTGGTTCTTCATGGCTGGTACCAGGAGGTGCAGGTTTCTCCCTGGGTGGGGTGACAGCGGTATTCACATGGGTCCTTAACACCTTGTCCCACTGTCCTCACCACTGGGTCAACCCAGAGGCACGTGGGGATGAGGGAGGGTGAGTGCCAGGGCTGTTCCTCTCCCTGCCTCAGACACTACTTCCTCCCAGGGCTCGTGGGACTGGAGCCATGGCCCTGTCCCCCCACCGCTGGAGTTGTGTTTGTCCTCCTCATGGCAGGTCCGGTTGCCTCGGTGACACTTAGAGAGCAGGCAGCATGATGGGGGGAAGCCAGGGGCAGGATCCCTTGAGAGGGCCACCCCGCTGCCCAAATACTTTCTGGCACTTGTACAACCTCTCTCTTCCCACCCTTGCTCAGCTGTCTCCCAGGTGCTCCTGATTTGGGGGGCCGACCCTGCTCAGTAGATTCTGGAGACAGGAAGCACTCAGTAGGAAGTGGCTGGAGGCTCAAGTCTCCCTCTTGCTCTCCTGCCCCATTTGGGAATGCCCCCTTGAGGGGCAGGCTGGCTGCCCATGCCCTAGGCCCCCCTCTCAGGGGTGGGTGTCGAGCAGAGATCCCGATCCAGAGAGGACCCTGAGGACTGACTCATTCAGTGCCTGAGAACACCCAGCTTCTCCACAGACCAAAAGAAGGGTGCGGTCTTCCCAGCTCTGGGGGTGGGGGGGCTCCTAGACTTTGGCACAAGGGCCAGATTTAATCCCAGCTCCACCACCTAATAGCAAGGTGGCCCCAGGTGACCTCTCTGAGTGCTCTCTCTCGAACTGTGTGCATAGTAAATGAGAACAGAAGTGACTGTCCCCGGCCTATTGCACACCCTCAGTAACCGCCAAGCTCCCAGCAGGTTAAGGCCACAGCTGCCTCCTTCTAGGAATCCAAAACACGGTCTTAGGTTGGGGGGGGGGCTCACTTTTTTTTGAAGCCTCGGAGATTAAGGGCTTAGATGAATTGCCAGGGCCCTCCCTTCCTGAGGGCTGAGGTGGATATGAATTGCTGGGAAGGGGCACCTCACATGGGCTCTGCTGGCCTCATCAAGGGCAGTGAGCATTGGTGGCACTCGGTAAGGCTCTTGCCCCTGGGGCATAGCCTGCAAGCAGGGGGTGGGAAGGGGGGGTACTTACAGGCAGGGACTGAGCCTTGCTGGCTTCAGGGCCAGGATGACCCGGAAAGCACCCACCTCAATGACTCCATAAGCATCATCCCATTGTAAGGCCTCTGAAGGGAACCCACAGCACCCCCGGTTTTCCCAAAACAGAAAAGTAGAGATAAGACACAAGTTTCAGATCCAGGACTCTGCCCGGAAGTTTCCTTAAAAAACCCCTAATCTCCCTGGCCTCGACATCCCACCCAGAAGGCGAGCAGGGGCCAATGGCTGTGGTCAAGAGAGACAGCAGTTCTCATGAGAATCGTCCCCTGGAAGGAGGCTCAGGGGCTCCATGTTCTGCCCACAGAGCTTGGGGATTGCTGGGAGGGACCTTCAGCCAGGGGCCTCTGCTTTCTTCTGCTTTTATCTAATGGAGGGGCAGGGAGATTTCATTTGGGAAGAAAGAGAATGTCCTCTGTTTAAGAAAAAAAAAAAAATCATCGAAGACTCTTGTCTGGTCCAAGCTCCTGGGTTTTTTTGTTTCTGTTTTTTTGGGTTTGTTTTTTTTTTCAGTGCAAAAAGGTGGTTTTATTAAAGCATGGGGACTGGACCTGTGGGCAGAAGGGGCTGCTGCCCCCAAGCTCCTGTTTTGACAGGTGTGGAAACTGAGCCCAGAGGGAGAAAGTGACTCCTGAGTCTCCAGTGACCAGGCAGGACTCTCACCCAGGTTCCCTGGCTCCCAGGAGCGTTCTCCTATTACTTGGAACTCAGAGTTGGGTGGAAAAAGAGTTGGGTAATAATAGAGAAGGATAAGAAAGGCATGGGGGCTCAGTGGACTCTGACCTACTTCCAAACCTTCCTGCCTGAGGCTGTTATGTCTTCAGCATGAGGCCTGGAGGAGGGCCTGTGGTTCCCTGTTCCTCCCCCTCCCCCCAGTCCTTCCATTGTTCTGGGAGACCCTGGCCATACACCTCTTTTCTGTGAGAAGGAGCAGGCAAGAGGCCAAGGGAGTCTGAGTGTTGGTCTGGCCATGAATTTTATGGGGAAAGAATGGAAGGACACGTGGTAGGTGTGCTCTGCCCACTCTATCCCTGGGTGGGTTTTGTTTTAGATAAGTAAGATGTTCCCAAAGACTCAAGTGGATTTTCCAGCCGTTTCCATGACCAGATATGCCGTGAGAACCCCCGGGGCTGGCCGGGGATGTGCCATCAGGATAGTTCTGCTGTGGACCAGCTCTGTGGCTCTTTCGGCTTCTCTGGCCTACCTAGAGCCAGCAAGTGCCCTGAAGACACCAGCCCCGGGGTGGCCAGGCGGGTGGAGAAGGAGGCTGTGGGAGGTGGGGGGGTGGCCAATGTGTGCCCTTCCCTGTGCTGCCTACCCGCATGGGCCCTGGGCCTGGGAGGACCATGCCACACCTGGGGTGGGCCTTGAGGCTGGGATTCCCAAGCTGAAAAGGCTACAGCCGCTGCACAGCTGGTCAGTGAGTTGGGCCCAGGCCCCAGGGAGTTTCTGGCCTAGACTGTCTGAAAGAATCCCGATGGCTCTTACTTCCTCCCTGGGGTGGCCCTTAGACTGGGACCTGTTCAGGGTCCTTCCCACCTGGCATGGGGAGTGGGTATCTATTCAATGAAAAATGAATAAATGAGTCACAAATGAAAATACAGCATCTAGGCTCAGCTCTGCCATTGGCTGTTTGGCAACTTTGAGCAGTGTTTCCCTGGGCCTCATGCAGGCCTTGAACATAGCAGATACGGGGAAAGGATGGATGGATAAATAGAAAAACATTAACAGGTCTCACTTTCTCACCCACTGGAGAGCTCTGCCCTTCCAAAGCACAGGTTTGGGTTAGGATAAGTACCGGAAGGGGCACTTGGGTGGCTCAGTCGGTTAAACGTCTGCCTTCAACTCGGGTCATGATGCCAGTCGGGGCATCAAGCCCCACATTGGGCTCTCTGCTTCATGGAAAGCCTGCTTTCCCTTTTCCACTCCCTCTGCTTGTGTTCCTGCTCTCACTGTCTCTCTCTCTGTCAAATGAATAAAATATTTAAAATTTAAAAAATCTAAAATTTTAAATGTAAAAAAACAAAAAAGGGTAAGTACCAGAAGAGGTGAGAACATGCAGAGGGATGCAGGGACTGTGGAGCCAGGAATCTTAAGGGGAGTCTCCCATCCTCCTTTCTCACAGCTGCCCTGTGATGTGCAACTCCCCCCGCACCAGTTTGCACAGCCTGCACAAGGGCCCCAATCCCTCTAGGGTTCTCAGCCTGGACTCCCATGCCCATCTTTGGGCGGGGACTGCTAAGGGCTTCCTTTCTGCAACCCTCAAGCCTCAGACGCCACCTTGACCCCCAGCCCTGCTGCTGCCAGGCCTCCTCCAAGCTGTGCTCCACTAGAGCTGAGAAGGAGCATTCTTGGCACACGTCCTGGTCCTCAGCCTCAGCACAGTCCTAGGTTCCTCTCACGCTCCCAGCTCCTGCACCTAGACTCCCTGGGTAGCCTACTGGGGCTCTCCCTTCTGCCTCTCGCTCCCAGGCTGTGCACCGCAATGCCTGTGGTCGTGGTCTAGCTGGCTGTGCAGAAACCCCCTTTCCTGACTTTGGGTCATTTGGCTAGAGGACAGAGAGAGGGAATCAGGGTTCCAGTCTGGGCTGGGGGAGAAAACAAAAGTCATTCCAGGGGGGAAAAGGAGGTCACTCCAGAACGTGGCAGCGGCATCCTGAAGTTCTGAGAAAGAACCTTCCTCCTCGTGTTCACAGGCTGGAGGATTTGCCTGGAAGCTATCCCCATCCATAGCTGTCCCCAAGGCAGCGCTGGTGGCAGTCCCTGTCTCCCCCGCCCACACAGCTCAGGCTGCATATATTCCCTGTTGACCTTTTTTCCTTCAGTGATGCTGCTGCTGATCACTTTAACCTGATCTGGCCTCAGCCCCAGCTGTGGCTGGGTGCCTAGTCCCAACCAGCTGCGGTGTATACTGCTCCCTAGGTAGAGCCCGGGACCCTCATCTCCTCAAGGGTGGCCCTCCTCATTCCTCCTGCAGAGAGCCTGGGCAGGCCTGCGGGGGGGTGGTAGGAATGAGGGAGGACAGGACAGTCTACTAGGAATGTTTTTAATTCTGAAGACAGTGACATCTGTTCACGTGGGCCTTCCTGCCCAGGCTGTGTTTATCCAGGGGGCCCTCGCATGTCCTTGGAGCCTGGTCCTGCCAGGTGTGGCTGGGTGGAAGGGACAGAGAGAAGGAGGAGGGGATACAGTCCCTTCCTGGGTGGTCAAGACAGCCTGAGCCTAGCCCATCCAGCAAAAATGTGGAAGGATTCATGGTGGGCTGGAGGGACCAGAAGTCAGACGTTTGCTTTTGAGGAACTGATTGGGAACATTTGTCCTGCACAACAACACCCCCACCCCCCAGCCTGCTCCTAAACCATTGATTCCAGGAAGGAGTGAGTCAGGTGGAGGGAAGAGAAGGCAAATCTGTGCTGTCCCAGAGAGAGCCCCCAGCCCACAGGGAGGCAGGGAAAGATGAACATCTCAAGGGAAGAGCCTCCCAACTCAGCTACCCATCTGCTAAGGCGCTTATGTCACCATGGAAACCAGTTGGCCATCTTTCACCCAATCGGAGCTTGCTTTAGCCAGACAAGTATTGAGCCTGGGGTTCCTAAGACAGACAAGCACAGGGCTTTGGGAACAGGATCTGTACTGCCCTCTCCTCCCACACACCCAGCAAGCCGGGGGAAGGCACACCTTGCAATGCATTCCCCCAGTCTGCACCCTGCGGCGTATGATCTAGATAGATGGGAGAGAACCTTAGAAAGCCAGGAAGGGGCCAGTTTCAAAGTTAACCAGCTGGTGGTGCTAAGCACACTGACATGGTCAGCAATCATAATGGCCTGTCACCAGCTAGTTACACAAGCAGTCCATTAGAGGAATGCAGAAGAAAGCCAAGGTGGATGGCCTTTTACCCCAACTCTTAAGGCCCATGCTGACCCTCCTCCTACAGGAAGCCTTCCATAGTTCCTCTAGCTAGAAATTTTTTCACCATTTTCTCAACTGTCATTATACTTTGTGTGTTCTTGTGGGTTAAGATTGGGTTGTTTTTTTTTTTTAAGATTTTATTTATTTATTTGACAGAGAGAAACACAGCCAGAGAGGGAACACAAGCAGGGGGAGTGAGAGAGGGAGAAGCAGGCTTCCCGCCGAGCAGGGAGCCCGATGTGGGGCTCGATCCTGGGTGTCCAGGATCATGACCTGAGCCGAAGGCAGTCGCTCAACCAACCGAGCCACCCAGGCGCCCCAAATTTGGGTTTCTTGAGAGCAAAGATAACGCTTTGTCCGTCAAGGTGGGCACATCCTAAGTGCCCACTTGCTATATGCCAAGTGCACAGACGCTTCCTGTTAAGAGGCGTTTGAGCCTATGCCTTGCCTCTCCTCTTAGGCTGTCACGTTTTATGATGCACAGGCTTTGGATTCATGTCTGTGATTCCTCAGCCCCCACCCAGGGTCAGACACAGAGCCAGGCCCTCAGTCAGTGGCTCTTGAATGAAATGAATGAGTTGGAGAAGTGAAGGCTGCAGGAGCAAGCAAAGCCTCCCTGGAGGAAAGGGGTTTTGTGACAGCCAAGGCGAGGAGGCTGCCTGGCCCCTCATGGGACTGGACGGAAACTGTCTTCAGGGGTAGCGCCTGTTGCTGGGAGAGGCAGGGAGGAACAAGTCAGGAAGGGTGGCTCAGGCCTCTGCTGGGACCCGCGTGTGTCCCTGCCTCTGTGAGTCTCCCTCCGCCTCAGGGAGTACTGGGCAGGGTGTTACAGGCCAAGCCTGGCTAGCCACAGTTGGTTTGGGCAACTTCAGCTCAGGTGGGAGGAGGCTTTGTGCAGCCTTGGCAACCCAGCCCCATCTCCGCTAAGTAGAAGCAGGTGTTGAGTATGGAGCTCTAGAAAAGATGGAGCTGGCCCAGCCACCCTGTAGGGGACACCCCCCCCCCCGCCGCCTCCCCCGCTGCTGCCACCAGAGCCCAGCAGAGCTCCAGGACCACACCTCCACCAGCCAGGCAGGGGAGCATGGGTCCAGAGCCTGCTGTACGGGGATCTCACAGCGGTGCTGTCAGCCAGACCTCTTGGCCAGTCTGCCATGACCTTGGGTGGGGTGCTGCATTTCTCAGTCTCTTTCATTTTCTCGAATGAAAATGGGGGTGCTGGGACTTCCTTCACAAGGTGGGGGAAGCATTAAGTGAGTTAATCTGTGTGGAGGTAGCCATCACATCATAAACCCTCATTAAGGGTGGCTCTTAGTACGCCTGGGTCTCAGCTGTCTTTGCAGTGAAGCCGCCCCTCTCTCAACAGAACACAGAGGGTCTTTGATATTAAGCCCCAAGACCTGCATAGTGGTGGGGATCCAGCAGGAGCATTCCAGATGCCTAGGGCTGGTTCTGGGCCCTCACCCACCTGCCCTGGGGTCAGCCAAGAAATGTGCGGACCCAGCACCTTTTCCTGACTCTAAAGAACCAGCCACACTTGAGCGAGGCCCAGCAACACAAGCACCAGCAGCTCTGGAAGAGACCTGTCACACACCACCCCACCTCACCCCCCAGCTGCAGTGGCCTGACCTCAGGCGAGAACTTTACCTCCCCAAGCCCAAGCCCTGCAAACTTGACAGCGGAGACCATAACCCAAGCATCACCAAAGTTGTGAGGCTTAAATGCAATCAGATAACCGAAAGCTGTCTTCATGGGACCTGATTCCTGGGTGGTACTGTGGAAGTGTTGGTTTCCTTCCTTACTCTGAGCCTAGTGATGCATAATGGGACATCCTGGGTACCTCTGGGGTTTGTGTACCCTAACCGTCGGGTTTGGGCCTTTCTCTTTCCCTCAGGTCCCAGTCTCTAACCAGATGCTTCACTTCTCACTCTGGTTAGACTCTTTGCCAACTTGAGCGTCAAGAGCAAGGTCTTCTCTTGTCTTCTGAGCCACACCCAGCCCAGACAGAGTGGCTGATTGCCTCTTTGCCACTGGGTGTCCTCTGCCCCTGGTGTCATTCTTGACTTTTTGCTTGTGTCCCTGGAGACGGCCGATAGCGGCCAGTTCCTTCCGGTCCACTGACGCACAGGAGGCTGCCCCACTGGGGATCTTCTTTAGTCTTTATGTTCCCAAGAGGACATTTGTGAGTCCCGTTCCACACATGTCTGGTGCTGTCACCACACTGGCTTCCCAGGAGGGGCCTTGGGGCAGGAGTTGGGAGTAGGGTGAGAACTCCAGGGCGGTGTAGGTCCTTTGCCTGGGATAAGGGCGATTGTCAGAAGGGCCAGACTGCAGTTCCTGCCCCGGCAGACCCCTTCTGGCTTCCTCCCAGGCCTCCCTTAGACACCCCCAGCCCCCAGGGAGCAGCCTGGTGGTGAAGGAGTTAACCAGAGATCTAGAGGGGAAGGGACTGGATTGTGTTTAGCTGCCTGTCAAACTTTATTTAGGACTTGGGCTGAGGGTCGCTGAGTGGGAGCCCCAGCCTGCCAAGAGTTAAAAACCCGGAGGTTGGATTTTTTGGAGGGGCAGCCTCCAGAGCCTTCTTTGAGTCACTTCCTTCAGTGGGGGCGGTCCGTGGCACACGCACTGGGGCGTCCCCGCCAGCCAGCAGCGACCGGCAGGCGGAGGAGAGGGCCTCCACGGCCGCCACCGGTGCGCTCCTCCGGGAGGCAGTCTCCGGGGGAGGGGTGGAGAAAGCGGAGCCTCACACCATGCGCTTCCCTGCCCTGCTCGAGTAACAGTCCGGACGGCCTGGGTGCTGAGCACTCGGCAGGCTCCCTCTGCCTTCGCCGCTCCCGCGGAGCGCCCGGGCGGCCAGGCTGCCGGCCGCCTCTCCCGCGTCCTGGTCCCTGTAAGCCGGCACCGCAGGCCAGGTCGCAGTCCGGGCCGGCCTCTGCTGCTGCCGGCATGACCGACATTCTGCCTCAGCCCGACTGCAGCCTGAAGGCGGTGTGCGAGCCTCTGGAGCGCTGCTGCCTGGATCGGCTGGAGGAGCCGGGGAGCAAGCGGCCCCCCAACACAGGCGCTCGGCTCTGGGGCCGGGTGCGCAGCAAGCTGCTCCGCCAAAAGGTGCTAGCGGTGGGGGCGGAAGGGGGGACCCGAGTGGGTGGGAGGGCTGGGGACTGCTGGCAGCTCTGGTTCCCCAACCCTTCCTTGGAGATCCGTTGCAACTCCTGGCTGATCATGGAGTCCTAGGACAGAGACTGGGGTGTGTGTGGGTCTACTCAGAGTGGCCTTAATTTGATGATTAATGCTGTTGCCACCCCCACCCCTGACCCTGGCTGCTTTCTCTGCATCTGTCCCTGGCTCAGAAAAAGGGGTTGTCTCCTGTGGGAGAGGACTGCCCGGCTCCACTCTGAGTCTATATAGGCAGGAATGCGAGTGGTTAAATGGTCTCCTGGGTCTCAGTCACCCCCATCCGGAGTGCCCAGCCCTGACCAAGCCCCCTTTCCGAACCCAGTGGACATTGCTGGCTGCCCTTTTACGGGGGGATGCTGGCAGAAGCACCTCAACACCACTGGCCATGGAAGACTTCTTTGCGCAGGGTTGTGGGCCTCCTCCCCCAGGGAGGAAAGGGGGGTCATGTGGCAGTAGTGGTGCTGCTGAGGCGGGGGGCTGCAGCCTCCAGGGGTCTGCCTGCTTGGGGACTACCCAGACGACGGCTGGCCCTGTGCCAGCGAGGCACCAGAGTGCCTGGGGTTTCCTGACCCAGCAGGCAGTTCTGCCCGAGCCGTGCCAGGGCAGACCGCCCAGACCGCCTGCAGCCCCAGACCTTGGTGGGGATGAAAATCGGAGATAGAAGCTGACTGTCCTGCAGCTGGGCAGGCTGCCTTGGGGCTGGCTCCGGGCCCTGGCATCGGGTGTCCGCGGAAGAACCTGACCCGGCCCCTAGAACACAGCCAGCACTTGATAACTGCAGCCTGAACTGGCTGCCAGAGCAAGATGTCACAGGGTGCCTGTCCTGGCTAGCAGGGGCTGTGCCCATCCTTCAGGGGAGGCTTTGGCTACCCCACGGGTCTGATGGACATCTGCAAGCCATCCTGCAGCTCAGAGGAGAGGGGAACCCTGTGGGCAAGTCCTCGGTGCCAGCCAGCACCTGCTGGGAGGAAGCGAGCTCAGCCCGTTGGCTCCTTATCTCGTTTCACCCCCCACCAGTGAAGTGACATCAGTCCTGAAAAGTGCCGGCAGGGCAGCAACTTGAGCTGTCCTGCCCTGGCCCCCGGGTCACCTCTGGCATCCCTGGGGACCGGGCTCGCAGAGCCCTGCTGGCCTCAGCTGCTACCAGAGCCCCTCTGTGCTGAGGCAGCTGTCTGTGCCCAGCGGCACGGGGCGGGCCCTTCCCTGCACCCTCCTCCACACCAGCCCCTGCTGAGGCCAGCAGACACCAGCCCCGGGCTCGCTGTCCATTCCCAAATGGTTCCTGGCCCCGTGCCAGGCAAGCAGAGCCTTTCCAGTTTACCTAACCCTTTGGGGAGGGGCCCAGCAAGTAGAGGGGGGCAGTATTTAAACCCCCAAACCCCAGACTTTCTGTTCCTTCCCTGTGCATTTGTGACCAGCACATCCAAGAATCCACTTCAGCAATTCTTTAGCCAGCCGTACTTGTGGTGGTCTCTCGCTTCTCTGAGCCTGATGGTGCCCCATGGGTCAGGGCGGCGGGGGCCGGCCAGCTGCTGGCCTGCAGAGCCCCCCAGCACCCGTGCAGCCACGGGGTGGCTCTGGTGGCGGGGTCCCCTAGCTCCTGCTATGTGTCACAGATACAGAGCTCGGCATGCTGGTGCAGTCATGCACCCCGCTGTGCCCGCCCCACTGTGCCCAGGCTAGCGGGTGAACAGCTGGGCCCGCTGCCCGTTTCCCTTCTTTCCCCAGCTGCATTAACCTATTTTTTTGTCAGTGCTGCAGGCTCCCTGCCAGCCAGAGGGCTGGGACCAAGCAGCAGCTTAGGTAGCATAGAGGAAGGGTGCCAGGGACCGCCCAGCCTGGTGGGCTGGGGTTGGGGGAGGCCCGGGGTCACCTGTGAACTCCCCACCAACTTTGCCCTAAGGATTTGATGCTGTGCTTGCTGACACCTGTGGCCTCCTACTCCCATCGCCCTAAAGATTCACTGAAGGCTGCAGGTGGGTATCTGTGACTCATCTGGGGACCCCGTGCTGGGATGGAACCTGGGGGCAGGTCCCCCGCCCCAGCAGCCTGCAGGTGCTCAAAGAGTCTCTCTCCTTCAGGTCTCAGGGAGCTGTGTTTGGGGTGGTTCTTGTCCCTAAGGAGATTCTGGGGCTGAAGCCTCATTCCGGCCTCTGACTTGGCAGTTGGCTTCTTGTGCAAGCATTTAGTGGAGGAGACACGTGGCACTGGGGTTCGCGGGTTCTGCCAGCACTCTTGGGACTACACACTTTCTTTTTCCTTTGTTTTGTACATTTCAGCTTTCTGCTTCAGATCACACTCACAGAGACTAGGCTCGGTGCCTGCTCTTCCTGCCTTCAGACCTGCTTCTAGATCCCGAGGTTGCACTTGAGAGGCTGAAGGAGGAGCCCCATCCCCCACCCCCTGAAATGTCCAAAGGTTGTAATGGGGTCACCTGTGGGAGCCACAGAGGGGCCTGCAGGACCCCCCCCACACCCCCCAGCGTCAGGCAGAGGCCAAGCCAGAAGCATTTGGGGTGGGGATGCCTGGAGGTGGGGACTTACCTGGCAGGGACCAGAGGAGTGGGGGAGAGTGGAGGACGGTTCTTGATGACCTTGTCTCTGCTTGAGGATTTGCCACGGGCTGAGAATTCCCCGCCTCAGAGGAACTTCTGAGTTCTTCTAGATGCTCGCAGCCGGCAAGGTGTGTTTGTTGCTGAGCCACAGAGTGACTCAGGAAGGCCTGCTTTCCTCTGCCTCTGGGGAGAGTCAGAGGTGTTAACCTGGGGAAGGACAGGATGGGGAGTCCCCTTTGAGCCACTTGTCTGGGGAACTTTAGGGCTCAGGAGGGTCTCTTCCTTTGCCATCTTGATTGTGACTGCAGGACAGCTCCTAGCCCCTCCTGGAGTCTGCCGCAGACCGTGTGTACACCCCTCCAGGCTCACACAGCCGTTTACTGGCTGTTTAGGCATTGAGGGCACAAGGCTGCTAGGCTATCAGACGTAGATACGTCTTTGGCTTATTAAGTTTATTTCATAATCTGGCTCTGGGCATCAAGTAAGGTCTTTTTTCTTTTTTCTTTTTTTTTAAAGATTTTATTTTGTTTGACAGAGAGAAACACAGCCAGAGAGGGAACACAAGCAGGGGGAGTGAGAGAGGGAGAAGCAGGCTTTCTGCCGAGCAGGGAGCCCGGGTCTCCGGGATCATGACCTGAGCCGAAGGCAGTCGCTTAACCAACTGAGCCAAGAAAGCGCCCCAAGAAAGGTCTTGAAACCTTACTCCATGGACATCTGTCCTGCCCTAGCTGTCCACACTTTGCCCTGCTGCTTTCCCTGCACCCCACCCCTGTCTACCTTATCTACTCGAGAGAAGGGACCCCGTCCATGTCTTAGCCATCCATACGCCCACTCGTGCCCCTACAGCGATCCCTCAGCTCTAGGGAAGGGACAGTAGCACCTCTCCCTTAGACTAGAGACCCCTGAAGCCGGCCCCTTTCCTCCTAGGCCTCTGTGAGAGGCAGGACTGTGACCAGGCTGGCTGGAGAGTTGGGGGAGGGGGGAGCAGAGCGACCTCCCTGCATTCCCACAGCCATGAAGCTTCTTGCAGGACTTGTTTACTCCCTAGAAGGAGAGGACCTTACTCCTGGTGCCACCTGGGTGATCTCCTGACTGCCAGTGCCCCTACTTCTCTGCTAAGCTGACTCCCAAGAGGCCTGTTTGATGCCACAAAGCAGGAATCCGCGACACTGAGATTCTGATAGAGGTCACAGGGCCCCCATGCATACACACGGATTGTGTGCTGTTAGGTAGGGTCACAGATCCCAGTGTAGGGACTCCGGAGCTAAGTGCACTGGCAGGGTGCTGTGTCTGTGCACCTGGGAAGGGTGGAGAGCAGCTTCTCTCTGGTCCACAGGTGGCTTGGCCAGGCAGCCACGCTGGGCTTGGTGGCCCCGGACCAGGCAGAGCTAAGTCTGCCAACCAAGGTGATTTCCGAAAGGCCAAAGCTAGGAGAGCCCGGTGTTGCAGGAGTTTTCAGAGGCAGTGAGGCCCCAGGAGGGCAGATATTTTGGAAAGAGCCCAGAAACTTCTGCATGTGCTGGTTTGGGGGAATCGCCAGGCATTGAGGAGGGAGCACAAGTCTGGAAAGGCCCAGCACTCCGCCGAGGGCCCAGGTTGTCAGGAGCCGGCCAGCAGGTACTGTTTGGCTTCTTTTTCTGTGTGTGTGCTGCCAGCTTCCTAGCTCCCAGAGGAACGCACATCCCCCACGTCTGCAACCTGCATACCCAGTCCCCAGGAGGGACCAGAGTCAGTCCAGAATCCCAGCGAGCCTTAGATCAAGGCCTCATTGTCCTTTGTCCCCAGGGTGAGCCTGGAGAGATGGGAGGCCACCGTGAGAGCTGCCCTTGGGATTCTTTTTTTTTTTAATTTTTTAAAGATTTTATTTACTTACTTGACAGAAACATAGCGAGAGAGGGAGCACAGGCAGGCAGAGTGAGAGAGGGAGAAGCAGGCTTCCCGCTGAGCAGGGAGCCCGATGCAGGACTCCATCCAGGGACTCTGGGATCATGACCTGAGCCAAAGGCAATTGCTCAACCAACTGAGCCACCCAGGCACCCCTGCCCTTGGGATTCTTGTGCAGCAAGGCCGTGAGGGTGCCGTACGCTGTGGTGATGCTTTAGCCAGGAGCTAGAACCATCTCTGTCTTGGACAGTGATCCCTGCCAAGATTGATGCCTCAGATGGGCCCCGGCCAGAGCAGGGAGAGCCACAGCTCCACTTCCCATCACGTGCCTAAAGCCTTCTGCATGCTCTGGCCTCCTCCTTGGGGCACTTCATCCTGCAGGCTCATACGGCACAGGTGTTGGAGACCTCAAGTCTGCTGTCTTTACTCGCTGTGTGACCTTGGGCAAATCTCTTTCCTTTTCTAGTTCTCTGGCATCAGGATCATGAAGGAGCTGAACAGGATGATCTCCTAGATCCAGCTCATATGATGGTTTTGGCCATGTCTCAAGATTCCTGTTCCTAAGCCTTAAACTAAACTCTCAGCACACTGGGGAAGTCTGTGTGGGAGTGGTCACAGGGCTGTCCATTCACTGGACACAGGAGAAGAGAGGTGAGCAGGAATGTGGGGCTTCTCGACCCCTGTCCTGAAGGAGCCCTGGTGGGAAGGCATTGCTCTCTCCATCTCCCACATTCCGTTTTATTCATTTGATCCCTGAATATCGATGGGCACCTTCCGTGTACTGGGCACTCCAGAGGCGGAAGGCAGAGAGCCCTTAATCTCATGAAATTTTCTGTCTATAGAAGGAGTCAGGCAACAGATAAGATCATTTCAGGCCGGACAAGTGCTGGGAAGAACATAAACGTGGACCAGAGTAATGGGGAGGGAAAGGCCTTTCTGGAAGAGGTAATACTGAACTAAGACTTAAATGGTAAGAAGGATTCTGGGGGTGCCTGGGTGGCCAGGTTGTTGGGCATCCGACTCTTGGTTTTGGCTTGGGTCATGGGATTGAGCCCCGTGTTGGGCTCCTTGCTTAGCACACAGTCTGCTTAAGATGCCTCCCCCGCACCCCCTGTTGCATACTCTCTTTCTCTCTCAGATACATTAATTAATTAAAAATTCTGGAAAGATCCAAGACAGTACATTCCAGGCAGAGGAGCTGTGCAGCCGGTGGGACAGCCGTGGTGTCTTCAGAAGCAGATAGAGGCCATGGGACAGGGGAGGGGGACACCCTGGACGGAGGGGTGGGGCAGGGGCCAGCTGGGGTGGGACAACACAGGCCCCAGCAAGGAGTTCAGCTTTTAATGGAAGTGTGGCAGGAAGCTGCGGGAGAGCTTAAGCCCGGTTTTAATGATGCTGCCACATTTGGAGCCCTGGCTGAGGACCAGACGTCATTCTCATGTATTATCTGCTCCATTTCACATGCGGAAACTGAGGCTCAGGGAGTGACCCAGAGTGACAGCCAGCAGGCCGCCCTGCCAGAGTCCCATGGGGGCCTGGGGTGGCTCCTTAGCTGCCCGGTTGTCTGGGTGCACATTGAGCCCGTCAGGGTCAGGGTGGCGTGTCCTGCATGGGGAGCCTTCCTGCCTGGAGTATTCAGCCTGGCATGCTGTTCAGAGAAATGAGTGGTTGCTTCTGGTGCTGTCTAGTGAGTGTGGGGCCGGGGCAGGAGCCCCCTGAGAGCCCCGCAGAGTGGGCATGGGCAGTGGCCTTGCCAGGCGCGCTCATTCTCAGGAACGGGCTCTGCCAGACTGTGTTCCAGGCCTGGGTAGGGAGGATGAGGTCAGCTTCAGAGGAAGACATGCACAACACTCACTAAAGCACTCCCAAGTCCAGAGGGGGGCCGTGGAGGAGCCCACTGGGCTCCATGGGCAGGCCGGCCCTCTGCCTTCCCGGTGCAGTTAGCAGAAAACTTCCCGCTCAGGACCTAAGCCCCCCACTGCCGACTTTGTAGACGGGGCTGCTCCGGGCTGCGTCTGCGTTGCTTTGGCCCCAGCCAGAGTGACCCTCCCTTCTTGACCCTGGTGACCCTAACGTGGCCGAGCTGAGGCTTGGCAGCTTCCTGCTGTTTGAGGCCTGGTTCTGGAGTGAAGTTGTCCAGGCTATGTGGAACAGAGAAGGAAGTGGGGAGCCAGCCGGCCCCGGGGCTACGGGAGAGACGCGCCTGGCTTTGGGGGTCTCCGAAGCAGTCCCCACTTGCTCTCTGCAGCCACGCCCAGCCCGAGGACTGAAAGTGTGGCAGGCACAGGGTAGACTGGGGTTCCAGGATGCCAAGAGTGCTGGGAAGGCAGGTCACAGTGGGTGCCAGGAGGCTAACCTGGCTTCAGTAGAGGCCTCATTCAGAGCTGCTAAACCCTTTCCAGATGTGGGCCTCTGAGAACTTCAAAGTCCAGGGGGCAGGGGGAGGGAAGCCTACAAAGTCCCCACAGGCCCGTCGTGTGACTGCCCTGGGAAAGGGTACCCAACCCTGCTGGGTGACAGCTAGAGGGGTCAAGCTTGCCTTCCCTAATCGTGGGGGAGCCAGCCTCGAGGAAAATGTCGTGAGTTTACTGAGCCTCCCCTTGACCTCCCCTGGCCTGCACTGTAGACCTTGCAGCCCCCTCCCTCTCCACCCTGCCTCTCTAGGAGTTTCTCTCAGAGCAGCCACGTTGACGGAATCCTTCCATCCCGTTCCCAAGAGGGAGGAGAGGCAGGCCTTGGCAGCTCCCTGGTCCCCCTGTTGCCAGGCCTACCATGCCTCTCACGCCTGTGGTCTGTCCCAATGACAGACTGGCTTTGGTGTCCCATGGGGACCCAGCCCACAGTATGTGGACATACTTGGGGGAGGGCAGGGAAAAGCCAGCCCAGTACCGCCACCGTGGCCACTGGGGAGTCACAGGAAATGTACCCCATCAGGACACCTGGCTCAGGGCCTGGCCTCCACAGCCCAGCTCCCAGCCTCTGGCAGGCACCCCCAGAAACACGGCCAGGTCATCTCTACCTTCCCAGCAGTGCCCAGTTCACCTCTGAGCACGACAGCTCCAGCGTACTGGATTTCTTGCCCTTGCTGTTAAGTACTTTGTTTTTATCAGCCCTAGAAACAACCCTGGCTTCCAGAGAGGTCCATGCCACCTCCCCAGTCAGGCCCAGGATGTCAGGCCCCAGACTCAGAAAGCGAAGGGGAGGGCTGTGCGGGAATGAAAGAAAGCAAGAAGCCAGGCCCTCAGGGACGGGAGGTCAGGGATCAGTAGGCTCCTCGGGGCCTCAGGCCTGTGCTGGGGAAATAACAGAGTGAGGTTCTGAAGGAAGGGGCCCAGTGCCAAGAGGTTTTTGGGAAGAGGGAGGGGAAGCAAAGGCCTGGGAGCCCCTGTGTTACATCCCGAAGCAACACACTGAGGAGTGCTCTGTGCCTCCCTGCCCACTGGGCCCGTAGCTGCCCACAGACGGGGGTGCCACCATGGGCCCCACGTGAGGGCATGTGGGAAGGGGCAGTGGCAGTGGCAGAAATCACCAGAAGATTTTTGGGCAAGGTGCGTGGCTGCAGGAATGCAGGGCGGTGGGAAGGCTGTGGCCCTACAACAGCTGGGAGGTGGCCACAAGCAGCCCTTGAGCCAGAGGAGATGCGCTGGTGACAAACGGGCTGAGAGGAAGGGCTTAGGCCTCAGGACCCCTCAGAGTGTTCCTGCAGGAACGAGGTGCCCCCACCGGCCAGACGATGCTCGGGAGAGCATGGAGCATGCCTCCCCTGCCCTCACATCCTCTCAGCGACCCCGTGAGGCTCCTGGGCTTTCCTGTCCTCGATGTGAGGCTGGGGAAACAGCTCCCCAACCACCTGCCAGGCTGTCTCTGAGAATGTGCATCTCTGTCCCCTCACGTGGCCTCAGGATTTCATTGCAGACGACCTAGTGGTTCTCTTGTGGACATCAGTCCCCAAGGTCAGCTGTGTCTCCCTGGCTGAGGGCTGAATGTGCAGCCATGACCTGACCCAATCTAAAGGCAAACAGAACGTAACTGAGCCGCTCCCGGTGGGGGGTGGTGTGTGGCCCACCTAGAACTTTCTCTAGGATGTCCTATGGTTCCTTTCTGTCTCCTGCCCATGCCCCACCTTGAGGGAACCCCAGCTGTGTGTGCATCTTACCTGTGGGGTGAAGGAGGGGCCCTCTGGGGGTCTTGTGTCTTACATGTGGGGTGAGGTCCCCTGGGGGTCTCCCTCAGCTTGACCCTTCGCAGCCCCATCTGTCGCCCTTCCTCGGGCGATCTGGCCTTGCCTTGGTACCCACTGCCCTGGAGGGTCCGTGGTCAGGTGTTCCGTCACTGACGTCCTGAGGGCTGGCTCTTCCGCCCCCAGCACTAATCTAATCAGGAAATAGCAGAATCCGCATTTCCCAGGGGTTATAAATAGCCACAGGCAGCATCATTTCTCTGGAAAATTTGTGCCATGTCCCTCTCCACTCCTTGCCCTCCCTTCTCTGTATTTAAGTGATATCCTGAAAATAGCCTCGGTTTCAGGAGGTTGCTGGTTTCTGCTGGGAGACGGAACTTCACGGTCAAGGGCACCAAGGGGCTGGGCAGGCACCCGGGTCACACCTGCCAGGAGGATCCAGGAGATGGCAGTGGTAGGGACTCACAGTAAAACACAGAAGTGCCACGTTTCCTCAGCCCTGGCCTCAGACAGGTGGGAAGGTGCCAGCCAGCTGCAGAGGGACAATGTCTCATGCAGCATGAAGGCTGAGGAGAACCGAAGGCCTGAGGCCTTGAGTTCTCCAAGGAAGGCTTCCTGGAAGAAGCGGGTGAGAACCGGGCCTTAGCCCCACGAGTTGCCTTTCCTGTATCTCACAGGCCCCCAGGAAAATGTAAGGTTGCTGCTAGAATGGAAGTGGTGTGGAGGGAAGGAATAGCAGAGTTGTACTGGAGGCAGCCCTGATGTTTTCTTGCTAAAGAACAGAAAGAGCCTTGTCGCCGAGAGGCACAAACCCCTGGCAAGGTGCTTTACACCTTCTCTTGCAGGGTTCGCAGAGCAGGCCAGTCAGGGAAACTTTGTACCCCAGCTCTCACCTCCTAGATAGGTGGCCTTGGGCAAGTTCCTTAGTCTCATTAAGCCTCGGTGTTCTCTTCTGAAAATGGGAGCATAAAAAGGCTGGACCTCACAGCCTTGTTACGGTCATTGAGATACTGTGAATGAAGACTTTGTCTTCGTGCCAGACTCCTTGAAAATGCCCAGAATACATTACTTCTGGGATTATTTTCCAGAACCATCCTCTGAGGTGGTATGGATGCCCCGGTGAGGAAGTTGAGGTTCAGGGAAGTTTAAGTGCCTTGTCCGAATTCGCACAGTTGGGTGGAAGAGTGGATATTTGGACCTAGATAGGCCTGACTCTCAATCCCTGCCCTTCCCCACTTGGCTGTGCCCGGACGCCACTCCAGGAGGCGCCAGGTCTCAGTATGGGGGTTAGGTGCAGGGGTGCCTAAGGGGCAGCCTATGCCACAGACTTGGCGAGGGTTTGAGACAGAAAAAGTTTCGGGAGAGAACACATCTTTACACCTTCCTTTGGGACCTAGTGGGACGCTTGGCCCTAAGGCTTCTGGAATAGCGAGCCTGTGCCACAGCCAGGCTGGTGAGTCCCACGTGCTTCCCTTGTGTGTCGGAGGAGGTGCTGGGACAGGGTGGGGTGATTGGAGTTGCTGGGCCCTGTCTACACTGCTCTCCCTCCGTACCTTTCTCAATTGCACCCTTCGCCCAGGCTGGGAACTGGCTGCTGGAGGCTGGGCATAGGCCAAATGCAGACCCCAGAGCACCCGGCCACCCACGCCCAGCTGGTGTGCAGATGATATAAGGTATGGAAGGACTTAGCTCAAGTAGAAAGCCCCAGGGTCCAGCCCACCCTGGGCTAACCTGCCCATTTTCCTCCGTGCTGTGGGCCTGGTGGAACGGTGATGTTCAGACTGGTGCACATGCTCTTGGGTGGGGTGGGGGATGCACAGAAGCTTTCCAGGGGGTATGTGGGCAGAGAAAGTTTTCAGAGAATCAGTCCGCGGACTCTCAATTCCCATAGGTGCCACTTGCCAAAAGCGATGTGCCTGAGAAGGGCTTTCCGCCTGCATCTCCCTTCCTCTGCCAGGGAGCCCAGGGCTCCCTGCAGAGCCCAGCCCAGGGCACCAGCACCTCCAGAGTGGCCGAGAGCAGGGCCTCTCAAAATGTGGGTGTAGGTGTGAAGGTAGAAGACACTGATGTCTAAGTTCCAAATCTGCTCATGAGTCAGGTGCTTTCTGGTTCTTTGCTCTTCACAAAATTGATGGACATTGTCAGCTGAGAGATCATTTGAAATAAATGTTGCTGGGAGTGCCTGGGTGGCTCAGTTAGTTAAGCATCTGCCTTCAGCTCAGGTCATGATCCTGGGGGCCTGGGATTGAGCCCAGCATTTGGCACCTTGCTCGGCGGGGAGCCTGTCTCTCCCTCTGCTTGCCACTCCCCCTACTTGTGCATTCACTCTCTGTCAGATAAAATCTTTTTTTTTTTTTTAAGATTTTTTAAAAATTTATTTGACAGAGAGAAACACAGCCAGAGAGGGAACACAAGCAGGGGGAGTGAGAGAGGGAGAAGCAGGCTTCCCGCCGAGCAGGGAGCCCGATGTGGGACTCGATCCCGGGTCTCCGGGATCATGACCTGAGCCGAAGGCAGTTGCTTTAACCAACTGAGCCACCCAGGCGCCCCAGATAAAATCTTTTTAAAAACTAATAAAAATAAAAGAAATTTTGCTAATAGGTATAGATGCAATTTAAGGCAAACGAGGAGGAAAGAGTTTAAATAATCAAATAACACTGCTATAATAATTATATAAGTTCAGCTCCATCTAATTACTTATATGAACAAGGTATATCACCTATACGTGTTTAAAAGCAAAACCAGGGGCACCTGGGTGGTGATGTCACAGTTTTATTTTAAGATGTAAATATTTACATTATCCTGGAAGTTATAGTCTCTGCAACTCTTTAAACTTGCTTTGGAAATACTCCAATGTCGAGTTGCAAATGCGCTGGACAGTGCATAATTTTTCAAAATCATTGTGTGGATGCACAAGGAAAAACAGTCTGAAGGCCACTGAGGCAGAGGAGGGGGGTCCTGTCCCATCCCCTGCGAGGGATGGTTCCTCTGCCCTCCCCGTTTCCTGGGGCTCCCGCCCAATCTGGGGGCCTCCCCCACAGTGTTTTCCTCCTTGGAGGCCAGCGGCTCACCCTGTTATCTTGGGGAGCCTTCACAACAGTCCGGCCGGGCAGCTTCTGCTAATGACACAAGAGGCTGATCCACGGTAAGAACTTCCAAAGGTCATACGCCTGGTGGTGGCAGTGCTGGGATTCAGACCCAGGCAGCCTGACTCCTGAGACGGGCCCCTGACCTCTGGTGGCCCCCAGTCAGTGCCTCCGTACCCACTGGCCACAGCCACCCCCCACTGATTCCAATCCTGGTGGTTGAGTGAGTCCCCTGCAGTTTGTGAGCCTTAGTGTGTGCATCTGTGAAGTGGGTGAGAATACCCATGTCAGAGTGATGGGCCAGAGTGCCTCCTGGTGTGTCTGGGCTCTTTCATCAGCCAGAACAGAAGCAGCTGGTGGCTAGAGCCACCCTGAAGGGCTGATGTCAAGAGAAGCCTCAGGCCCTGGTTCTGCCTTCCTGACCACTGAGCCCGGCCCAAGCCACATCTCCATCCCTCACACTCAACGTTCTCTTCTTCCTTTCTCTGCAGTTGGATCCACAGACCGTAGAAACCAAGAACTGGCACACAGATGTGATTGAGATGAACGGGGTGAGCTGGGGAGACAGAAAATGTCTTACAGTGGGCAGGCCCCTGGCTGCCCTCCTCGGGGGTGCTGTCCTGCCCCCTGTGCCCTCAACCCAGTCCCTCTCCCTTCCCCTGTGCCCACACCCTTTCTGCTCTCACCCTGTAGGTGTTGCAGGGAGCCCTGGGTGGGAGAGGCCGTCCTGGGGAGGGGACCCGTGTTTCGGAGGCTCTTCTCAGGCACTCATACCCTGGGGCACTTGTGCCTGCCTCATCCCCCAACTAGATCAAAGTGGAATTCTCCATGAAGTTTACCAGCCGGGATATGAGCCTGAAGAGGACCCCGTCAAAAAAGCAGACTGGCGTCTTCGGCGTGAAGATTAGCGTGGTGACTAAGTAGGTGCCCTCTGGTGCCCGGGGTCCCTGCCACACACCCCTGCCACCCAGCCCTCCGTGTCCATCTGGCCCCTAGGCAGCCACCCCACCTCCGTGGCAGGGGTGGCCAGTTCGGAGGCCCAAAGTGGCCCACAGAAGTAGATCTCCATCTTACACGTGCTTCAGAAGTCAGCAAGCCAGCATTAAACACCAGGAGATGGCCTGTGAGTGTCCTGGGCCGTCAGCTTCTCGTGGCCAGTGAGAAGCCCATGTCGAAGCTTGGCCACCACAGGCAGGAATCCAGGAAGGGCTGCCCCTGAGGAAAGGGCCTGCACCCTTCCACTCCTCCCAGCCCCCTCCACTGCCCGGGTCTCCAGGACCTCAGCCACCTCCCTTGGGACTGCGTGTAGGTCCCACACAAGCATTTGAAGTTGAGATCTGTGTTCTAAGGAACATTCTGGTCTCAGAGTCTTTGGGCTTGTCTCCCAGACCATCTCCTGCCTTTGACCCTTGCTGTCCTGCAGCAGGCCCGCCTGGGGCTGGTGGGTAGGGTGGGGGTAGCATGGCCTCTTAGCCCTCCCTCTCCCTGGCCCCAGCCCTGACGCGAGGCGCCCAGGTGGAGGGGGGAGGGGAGGCCCTCTGCCACCCCCTCACAGCCCTTCTCCACCAGGCGGGAGCGCTCCAAGGTGCCCTACATTGTGCGACAGTGTGTGGAGGAGGTGGAGAAGAGGGGCATCGAGGAGGTCGGCATCTACCGGATATCAGGGGTGGCCACAGACATCCAAGCGCTGAAGGCCGTCTTTGATGCCAGTGAGTGTGGGGAGCCCAGTAGCACCAGGGGCCTTCTCCATAAAGGTGCCCCAAGTCGCCGATGGTAGAAGAGCCTTGTTCTGTGAACCCCAGTCCAGTGTGGCGTGTGGTGGGCCATCTCTGAGTCTCTCATGAAGGGACTCTGCCAGTGTTTGCTCGTGGGACATCCCCTCCCCTCTACTTTCTTACCCACTGCTCAAGATGAGGAATGGAGGCTCAGAGAGGCCAAGTCACTGGCTCAGGATTGCCCAGCTTATAGGTTTTGAGCTTTCTTTTAACTCAGATCTTTCTTACTCCAGTGGTCCTGGCTTTCTTGCTAGCTCCCTGGTGCCTGTGGGGGCTGTAAAAAGATGGAAGGACTTTGAACCTGGGCTAGCTGTCTGGCATGTAAACTCCTCCATGGTGGGGCCTGCCCTCTCCGGTTCTTCTCTCCCCCATCATGCTGGTTCGTGCTGCGGTAGCCAGGAAGCTGGAACTAGCCAGGCAGGGCTGATTCCACGGGAGCCGGGGCCGTTTGGGAAGCCTGGGGTGATGGGCTGGGGATGCGTTGGCATACGGCTCCTCTGCAACCTAGAAGCCAAGGCTTTGTCGGAACATGATTTTACATGTAAAAAATGTGCAGGGCCTTCCAGAGAGAGGCGTAGCAGCGGGGAGATTCCAGAGAAGGTGTCTGCCATGTGGTGTGAGTGTGGCTGCAGGACTCTGGATGGAGAACGGGGCTCCCCTCCCCACACAGGGCTGAGTCACAGACCACCTGTGGGCGCTACCTACATCCTGCCTTTCCTGGAGAGACCATAGCCTGAGAGGGAGTGGGCGGGGGCTTCCCCTGCTATGTTGTGTGGGATGGAGCAGGGCGCCCTGCCCCCAGCACCCTCCGCCTGGCTGAGGACTGCGTGGAAGAGGCGGGCTCAGGCGGGCACACTCCCGATTGTGCATGTCCTCTGCAGATAACAAGGACATCCTGCTGATGCTGAGTGACATGGACATCAACGCCATTGCTGGTACCCTGAAGCTCTACTTCCGGGAGCTGCCTGAGCCTCTCCTCACAGACCGACTCTACCCAGCCTTCATGGAGGGCATCGGTGAGGCTTTAGGGGATGGAGGGCTGGGCCCAGCTGGGCCTCCCTGACTGCAAAGAGCAAGCGACTTGTGAATTTGCCCAGCACTCTGGGGTGGCGTGGCTGAGTGGCCCAGACGGTGGGCTGTGACCCACTGGGGCCTGAGCCAGAGGCTGGACCCCCTCTCACCTGCCTCTCTCCCCTCTCATCCCCGTGGGCCGCCCTCTGTGCTTCCTCCTCGAATACTGACCTCCTTGCTTGGAAAGCCGAGCATCCAGGGAAATGTGCCCTGAGCTTGGTGGTCAGGGCCAGCAGCCCTGAGCCAAAGACAAGCCTGGCTGGAGTGTACTGAAGCTGGCCGGAACCCAGCCTTCCCGAGGAGCCCTCTCTCTCGTTGATGCCCTGGGCAGGGACGAAGCTGAGGGGCCACAGCCAGCGGGGCGCCTGGGCACCTCCCTCCTGCCGCCTCCAGGGGCAGATCAGGGCTTCAGCCACCATAGGAAGTGAGGAACGCCATGGAAGGCTGTCCATTGCCTGCTCTAGCATCAGAGGCGGTTGGGAGAGAGGAAACGTTCAAAGTGATTTTCTCATTGCCTTAAATTTAGCCTCCTAGACCAGGGACGGGACATAGCCAGAGCCCCCAAAGGCCTGTGCGGGAGGGGCAGGAGGGCACCGACTCCATGCCAGCCTGCCTCCTAACCGAGCTACGGATCGCGAGTGGGGGCTTCTGTGGGAACCAGCTGCTCATAGCCCAGCCTTGGGAAGATACCAGGCCCCTCCTTCCATACAGGGTCTGCTCCCTTCCTCTCTGCAGCCTAGGCTCTCCCTCAGGGTTCCATAGTCTCCTGACCATGGGGGTGCTGGCTCGGGCCTCCCCACGTGGGAGCTGAGCTCCAGCCTCATCCCACTCCCCTCTGCAGCCCTGTCGGACCCTGCTGCCAAGGAAAACTGCATGATGCACCTGCTGCGCACCCTGCCCGACCCCAACCTCATCACCTTCCTCTTCCTGTTGGAACACTTGAAAAGGTAATGAGCAGGCACCTGGCCGGGGGAAGGGGCAGGAGGCCAGAGTCGGCCCCTGCTGGGAAGGACACATCTGCCGGGGAACCCACCTCCTCCTCGGCTCTTCCCCTTGGGTGCTGGCCTCTGCTGGGTCACCCATCACAGGGTAAGAGTTTGCTTTTCAAACTCTTGCCTTCGAATTCGTCTGTTTTGAGAAACATCAGGGTCCTAATAGCAACCTCCCATATCGGCCATACACTGCTTGGAAAGGCAGGGCCAGAGCCAAGGATTGTCCGTGGCCACTCAGGCCACTTCACAGCTTTAAAGGGGGAGATTGCAAGCAACAGCGTGCGTGCGTGTCATTCTGTTCTGTTACATGTGGTTGTGTGTCCTGGGTTGTAACATAAAGTGTGTTTGTCGTGGGTCACAGTCAAAAGTTTGCAACCCGCTGATCTTGACCTATACCTCATCTAACAGGGAAACTGAGCCCCATCCAGCATGGGTTTGCTTGGGGGTGGCAACAGCTCTGTCCTTGGAAGGCACATGTCCCAAGTCCTGGCTAAGTCCCCTCCCACCTTCTCTGCCACCCGTTCTGTCGTGGGAGCCAACCAAGAGCTGCTCAAGCCGATGCCTGCAGCCAAGCTCAGAACTGAAACCAGTCCTCACGGTGTCCTCGCCACTGGCTTTTGAGTCCAGCACTGGTCCGGGCGTAAGTGGGGAGGAAAAGTTTCCTGGTGTCCCCTCAATCCACTTGCCACCCAGGACCAGGGAGCCCCCCGAGTTGGGGCCACACGACGGGCCTGCTCCTCCCTGAGCTTGGCTCTTGCCCTTGGGGCTGGGCTGTGGGCTATGGCTCATGGCTCAGCCAGGCCAGCTCTGGAGGGCCGGCGGAGACCTGGAAATGCCTGGGGCTGCTGTCTTGTTTCTCCTATCATGAGACATTTTCCCTTTGATTTGGCCAGAACTGAAGCCCCAACCAGTTCCCATAGTTTGGCAAGCACTGTGGGGAGGACACAACAGAGGAGAGGAGCGGGAAGGAAAACTTCATTAGGTTTTCCACCCTGGGAACCAGGCACAGTCTGTTCCCACATCTGGGTCCCTGGCTGGTGTGCGTGTGCCCGTGTGCATGCGCACGCGCGTGTGTGTGTGTGTGTGCAGGGGGGCCGGGCCAGCTGCAAGCTGCCTCCTGCCATGGCAAATGTCTGCCCATCTCCAAAGCAGTGTGTGCATCTGTATGGTTGGGAGTGGGGGTACTGCTTGGGGTGAGTGCTCTCAGCCCCAGAAACATTCCCTAGGCCTGAGGAAGACCCAGGGCCTCTGTGACGGGTTGGGTGGTACTGGGTCTGCCTGGACGCCAGCCACAGATGGCAGCCCCTGCTGTCACTCAGGGGAAATATCAACTGAGCATGTGGCCTATTATGCAAGAGAAGCAGAGAAAGAACCAAAGGGAGGCAACTCTGGGGGTCCCAGGAGGAAGACCCATCTGGAAAGGCATGGGAAAACAGCCCCAGAACTCCATCTGGAATTGGGGTCTCTTGCCTCAGCACAGCAGGCAGAGCCTTAGGTCTAGTTAGCCACTGCTGCTGGAGCTCCAGCCCCCTCCTTTCGCCCCTACCACTGCCCCTCCCCCCCCAGTAGGACTCCCCGCCCCACCTCCCCAAGGCCACTCACAGCAGCTTGGCTGACCCTGGCTCTGGCAGGGGCTCTGGAGGCAGACTGTGTGAGGTCAGATCGCAGCTCTGCCACTTGCTGTGTGACCTCAGGCAAATCACGTCACATCTCTGTGCTTTGGTGTCTTCATCCCCACAGTGGTGCTGTTAATGACCTCTCCAAGGCCTGTGATGAGCAGGAGCTCCTACAGGGAAAGTTCTTGAGTCAGGAATGTCATCATTCTCAAGGGGAAGGAGTTGAACTAGGTCCTCTGGCTTTGGTAGTTTACCCTCAAGGGATGGCCCCGGGAGCTAGGAATCTAATACAAGGACGTCCTGGGACAGAGCCATAAACTTGGTCCGTCAGCTTAGTCCCTCCCTACCAAGAGGTCTCTACTCTTGGAGGAGAGGGAGGCTAGTTCCCACCTTCTGGGAATCCTTCCAGGAGTTCTTATAGCTAAGGCCAAGCGTCTGGAGGTCCGAGTGGCTGCTGAGAAATGACTTTTTTTTTCCTCCTCCCCTCCCCCACCCTTGCAGGGTTGCTGAGAAGGAACCCATCAACAAAATGTCCCTTCACAACCTGGCTACTGTGTTTGGCCCCACGTTACTGAGACCCTCGGAAGTGGAGAGCAAAGCACACCTCACGTCGGCTGCAGACATCTGGTCCCATGATGTCATGGCACAGGTACCACGGCAAGGCCCAGGCCTATGGCTGATTGTGTGGGGGTGGAGCGAGAACAGCTCCCTGCTGAACAGCTGGGTAGACGGTCTGTAGGATGTCACCAGGGAGGCAGGGAGACCAAAACAAAAAAAAAAAGCATGAGCCTGGACCAGGGGCCCAGAGAAGGCGTGTCCCAGGCGCTGACGGCAATCCTGGGAGTGCTGCAGTCTCGGACAGCAAGCTCAGGGGCCGAGGAGACCTCTGGGGGCCTTGTCCTGCCATGTGGAAGCTCTAGGATTGCTTCCAGGATGAGGAAGCTTCTCTGGAATCCCTACAAGATCTGGGTCAGAGTCCAATCTGGAGGCTGGGCCGCCCAGCCAAAGCCAACCTCTGGAACAGGTCGGAAGCTTCCTTCCTTCCCAGGCTCCCCAGCCCTCTGCCCCGTGGTGCCCTCTACTGCTGTCAACAGACACACACACCCGGGCTGCTGGGAAAACGGCCTGAGATGGCCTGAGGGCAGGGAGGGGGAGGCACAGAGGGGACCCCAGCCCCGAGGCCGCTTCTTCTCCATGGATTGGAGGAGGACCAGGAGGCTAAGGAGCCCAGCTGAGTCTTCCCTGTCCCCCCCCCCCACAGGTCCAGGTCCTCCTCTACTACCTGCAGCACCCCCCCATTTCCTTCGCAGAACTGAAGCGGAACACACTGTACTTCTCCACTGACGTGTAGCCCAAGGTGGGAGTCGCTGCCGGCAGGGGGGCGGCCAGGGCCAGTCTCTCCGGCAGGGGGACCCACACAGACTTGAAAGACTCCAATAGAAAACTCCCAAACCCAGCACTCCAGACTCCAAGGGACGCAGATTTTCAAGCGCCGGAATACGGGCACCTTCCGTGCCACCTTGTACAAAGCCAGCTGCCCCGGCCCCCAGCCTCCCTGCCGTGCCCCAGGCCCCGCCCTCTGTCCCTCTAGTTGTGTCTCCTGCCCCATGCGGTTGGGGAATTGTTTCATGTCTATTTGTCATGCAGAAATGGTAGTGACCGACCCAGTATGGGCATTCGGACTGCCTGCTTTGTTCTTTCGTTCCCTCCAACACTTGCTTCTCCCCCATCCAGCCCTCCCCGCCAGTCCAGTCCAAGGGCTTTTATTTTGCGCTCTGTAACTGCAGCCAGCTTATCCTCTCCTGGCCCTGCTCCCAGATAGCAGTCTCTGGGCAGCGTCCCCTTGGTTTGCCTCCACCCTCCCCATCCTCCCGGCCTGGCCACATGCATGTGCAGCCTTGGTTTTCGCTCCATCCCTCTGAAAGTTGAGGTGGCCCTGGGCGGTGGTCGTGGCAGCGACCCATCCGAGGCTGTGCTTGCTGCCCCCCGCTTGCGGGCCTGCCCCCATCCTCTGCCTGTGGAAGCACACCCGCTTGGCCTTGCTGCCTGTGCAAATGTTGGACAGGGAGACAGCCGCACACGAATCCTCAGCTTAGCACAGAACTAGAGAGCTAATCTCTAGAATTTCCACCTGACAATCTCCATTTCTGGGGTTTATCTGTTCTATCTCCTGCCTCCTAGTAAGGCATCTTTGACTGTTTCTTCTACTGTTCAGTTCCTTTTCCCTTGGTATTCTATTTCCTTTGAGTGGCAAGACTCACAAGTGACCTGATATCAAGAGAGCCAGAGGGTCAGGAACTGGGGGAGGTGGGAGAATCGGGCCACTGAGCAAACAGGAACTGGTGGAATGTTCCAAGGAGCGCTATGGAGCGCTGGGGGCCCAGAGTTGGAGGGAAGTGGCTCTTAGCAGCAAGGAATTATAGTGGCTTTTCTAGGGGAGCCAGGTCTCTAGGAGGGCACAAATACAGCTAAAGCAGGTGTCCAGAAACAGGCAGGCTCCGTCCATGAGGCAGCCCTTCCTGGCACCCCGCCTCCCCTGCGGTGCCTTTGCCTTAGACTGCACAGTCCCCCACAGCCACGCACTGCCGCAGGGAGGCCCCATGGCCACGTGTGCTCTGGGGCCTGGCAGAAGCCTGCCATCCCCAGTGGCCAGCCACCATGGTGCTGCCTCCACACCCACAGCTTCCAGATGCAGCCTTTAGGGGGAGCTCTAGGAAACTCCAGATGTTGCGGAATTGCAGGCGCCTGCCTTTCTCAGGACTGGATTTTGCTGGGAACATTCATGGTCAACACTCCGCCCCGGAGCAGATGATCAGCAGGTTCTAGTCCCAACGCTGAGCCCTATTTCGCCGTACCAGGAAGGAATGAGAAGTATCCTCCCAGCGCAGTTCCCTTCCATCTGAGCTGTAGCTGCCCGCACATGGCAGTTGGCCTGGATAGAGCAAACGCTCCCCGGTGGCAGGGGCTTGGGTACATGGCTTTCTGGCTCTCCTAGGTGGCAGACAGCAGGTTCTAGGCCCTCAGAACTGGAGAGAACAGCTCCTTTAGCTTGTGCTCAGGGCTACGTCTTAAATAAGGGTTTGCTGGCTCTGAAGCCATAGCATTGGCTCAGTGAGAGGCTGGGCCCTTTCCCGTCGTGTTTATACCTGTGGCCCAGTCTTCGGCAGAACAGTACACATTCTGTGCACATCAGAGGAAAGAAATGCCTAAGAGGAGGGAAACGATTCTGACCACATAGCTGCCTATGAGCGGCTTAGCAAGGAGCCCCGCACCCTGGGACAGGAGGTGAAGAAAGAACACCACTTGAGTCTAAAGATCCCAGCCTGTGAGCATCCCTGGAGTCTCTGCTCAGCACTCAGGAGTTGGTGTGTGGTACAGAAGGCTCTTGCTTCTAGAGCCCTTGATGGTAGTGACCTGGAGGCCCAGCCAGAGCTAGGGCCCAAAACAGGTGCCTGCCACGTCCCCCACATGAGAGGTTTCTCAGCATCAGGTAGCTACCGCAGTCCCCAAGTTTGCTTAGGAAGGAAGGCTGGGGGGCTGAGAAATGCAAAAGGCTCAGACTATCTATAAATTCCACCCCTGGAGTGGGGAGGGGCGGGTACCAGACAAGGACTAAGCAACACCAAGGAAAGCCTATGGGTTCTCCAGAGAGTCAGGGACCGTGCAGCCCAGCACCCCGACACCCCTGTGCCCAGCAGACAGGCCACACGAATACCGGGATGCCTGTCCCTGCGGGCAATGGCTGTGGGCTGCCAGTTTTTGCTGATACAAATAGGATGGGAACCTTCATTAATATCTGACTTTAAGAAGTTGGTAAGGATATATTTTTTTTGTCTATGTTCTGTTTCAACTTATGTAGATTATTATAAATTGATGTAAACCACGTGAGAGGAAATGTTAATAAAAAAAAATGCAAAGCCCCAACATTTGCACACAACTCAGCGCTGTGGTATGGACATTTGTATACCCACTAGTCCAGGGAAGACGACCAATCTAAATATTTAACTCTTCCAGCTGCCTCTGCATGTGAGTTTCCAGGAATCTGTGCACCTAGTTACATTCCCCTGAGCTTCCCTTCAGCCTATGGCGACTGTGGCAGTTCGGTGAGGGGTAAGCCTAGGCCCCCTCCTCGTGGCTCACGCAGGCCTCTGAGTCAGTCATGAGCCAGATGCCTTTCATGAAGGACAAACACCCCACCAAGACCTGGCCATCAGTATCCCTCCGAGAGGTGGCACAAAGTGGTCGACCCAAGTGGAGGTGGCGTCTTTTGTGCAAATTCTTCCTGACATTTTTCTGGGAAGTGGGCGTCTTTGGGGCAACCTTTTGGCCTAGTCTGACTGGTGGAGGGGCTGGATGCTCTGGGGGCACAGCTTCCCTTCAGGAGAGCCGGTGAGGTTAACACAGGTTCCCGCCAGCCTCAGCCACTCGACACTGTTTATTCTGGAGATCGGGAACAGATGTCTCTGAACATTGGTGTTTGGTTTATGAGCTCATACTGACTCCTTAGCCATCTAAAACAGGAAACTATTCATCTCCTTTCTTGACTGAATAGTCAATGTAGACAGTGCTTGGCTTATTGAAATGATGGCACGGACAGCCCCAGAGCTCATCTGCTCCAAGGCCGTCATCTGGGCAAGCATTCCTGGTACTCGTTTGCCGTATTTGACCCTCCTTGCTAGGCCGGCTGGTGGGAGATGCCAGGTAACCAGGTACTCTGGCAGCTGCCTGGCTTCCCTTGCTCCCAAAGTGCTTACGGGGCACTTATTTAGGGACAGTATAGGAAACACTCCTAACTTTGTTCCCAGACCTCTGAGGATACTCCAGCTGGCCTGGGAGCAATGAAGCCTCATACCTGTGAGACTGAGCTGGGTATATTTCTTAGAATTCACCACAGAAGGACATAAGCCCTGAGCGTTAGCTCACATTCACTGCAGAGGAAGCAGCAGGCCTGGCTAGAGAAAGGTGTGGCCAGCTGAGTTTGATGTTATCACTCATATACACACACACTGGGGCCATCTGGGCGTCTTGGCCAAGTCTGAATTCTGGTTAAGGGGACATAAGCCAGAAGATGGCAGAAAGAGCGGGAGAAGGCAAAAATAGGTGAAGGAGTCAGTGTACAACAGAGACTAGGAGTCATCACCACCGGCTGCGGGTGGCCCCACCAAGTCTGCCCTCTGGCCCCCACGCGAGAGCACCTGAGCTCATTCCCTTCGTGTCCTCACCAAAGGACCAGGGCAAAGAAGCGCTCATGACAGATCCCAACCGTAAAAGAAGCCTATTTTTTTTTTGCGCCAGGGGACACAATTAGGCTGAGCTTCTATTGTCAGAAAAAGGCCACTAGGTCAAATAAAAAACACTAATATGTTAAAAAACACACACAAAAAAACCCTGATACCCGAGAACAAGGGTAGTGGAGAACGGCCCCTCACCACTGTCTGATCTTCACCAGCCACTGCTCAGGGACCCACCGGGAGGACCACAGCAGAACTCCACGCACCATGTCCTTGAGCTGAGCCTGGTCCAGCAGTCAGAGCCTAAAACCGGACTGTAGGCAATCCCATCAGCCAGTCCCCAGCAGGGTTTTTAGAGGCCAGGGCTTATGTGTGGAATTTCAACATATCCTAGGACATGGCTGGGCTGGGCTGGGCTGCTTGGAGAGCAGGTCCTGGATGAAGGAACAATCTCAGAGGAACGCTACTCTGCAAACTCTCAGGATTGAATATTTCCACACTTCACTCTCCCTCTAGATGTCCAATCGCTGGGCCACCTGGCACTATTTTTGGGACTCGTGGAATCTGAAAAATCAACCCAAACCTTTATTTATTCATTTATCTTATGGTATGAATGGCCTTTATTGTTTGTAACAGGAAGTGGAAGAGAAGGGGACAAGACCACTCTGGCTCCAGCGGCGGCTCCAAAGAGTCACTCTGTTGCCGTTCCCTCCCCCCACAAAAACTGACAAACCTTTTAAACTGTAATTTAATTTTTTCAAATGAAGACAGCAGGACTAACTAAATGACATAATAGGTCAGGCAGCATAAGTTTACTCTGCCCTGCCATGTGAGATGGACGACCACGTGGAGTTCCAAAGTAGATGAGCTTGCTGGTATGTGTCTAGTCACCTCTGGTCCCAGCGGGCCAACTGTGGTCGGGACTGAACCTTCGCCGAGCTCAACTCCTGTAAGGCTCCTGATCTGCCTCAGAGAGAGAGGCTGGCGTGGCACACTGCCCACCCCAGGAGCAGAGAATGTGGCTCCTCGGAGGTGGAAGCAGGCCGCAGTCAGGTGGCTCCCTCACGACACCCATGGTCAGAAGGAAAACAAAGGTCTGTGGTCTCTGACGGGAGTTCCCTGCAGTGGGACAGAGACTGGCCCGCACAGAACAGCTCTGATCCTGGGCTGGCGGGGTCCTTCTCTGGAAGCAGGAACACTCACCGTAGGTAATAATCGATGGCGGCAGAGAAAGCAGCAAAACCGCCACACCCGAGGAGCCCAGCCTTTAAGCCCGCTGTGAAGTAAAGAGAAATGGCATTACCTGCGGGGACAGACACCAAGTCAGGCTGCCTTCAGAAGTCTGCCTAGCCATGGTGGCAAAGAAACCCGTGTCAACCTTCTAGGTCATTCAAGTGATCCATGGGATCTGTAAGACTTGCAGGAAGCTGTGTCCACAGTCTACTCCAGTGTCCTTACCTAGCCGGACATTCAACTTTTCTCATTCCAAAAGACTATGATCTCTAATTTCATGAAATAGCCCCTCACAGGCAGGAAACTGGTTAAGAGAACCAGCCCTTGAAGCAAGTGAAAGCATATGGCCTGTTACCCCGATTTGTTTATTAAATGAATTCCTGGGAAGGTGATCAAAGCAATCCTGGAGGGAGCTGAGCTTCTTAATGTCCCTGACAGAGCTGAGCGATGGAAGACCAAAGGAAGTTACTCTATAAATCACAAATAGTTGTCTGAGGAGCAGAAGCAGCTTTCAATGCTAGCAAATCATCCTGCCTCTCTGAGAAGGAGAAAACGAGCTTTTTGTTTTGGGTAAATCAGGACACGGCAGAGGGAGAGGGGCCCAGCAACGGCCACTGGGAGGAGAGTCAGGTCACTGGTACCCAACACTGCACTCCTGATGGGCACGCTGACAGGCGAAGTAACTGTCTTCTTTGTTGTTTACTGCTGATAACCCAACATTGCCAGAATACCCCTATCTGGCTTTCAGTGGGTAGAAGTCTAAGAATCCTCAACTGTGGAAAGACATTACCATATAACTTATATACAGTATTAAAACTGACAATTGTACAGTATTAAGAAAATGTCTGAACTACTTGAAATGCACGGACCTGAGAGTTCAGCAGCACCTGCCATTTGGATCAGTGGGCTCTCCAGGGCTGAACGAGACCTAGCCGTGCTTCTGTCCTAGCCTACAGATCAGTACGCTTTGGGAATTCCTTACTGGGAGAAGGCTCTTCCCACCTTTTCAATGTGAGGGCAGTTCTTTTTTCTAAAATCTAGATCTTTCTGTGAATCTCAGCCATGGATGATCTCGTCACCTGGGGGAATTTGGCAAGGTCCAGAGACACTTTCAGTGTCACAACGAAGGGATGCTACCAGCTTCTAGTGGATAGAGGCCAGGGATACTGCTGAACATCCTACGCTCCAGGAAAGCCCCACTCTCCCTCCAGCAAAGACTTATGTGTTCCAAGATGCCAATGGTGCCAAAGATAAAAAACTCTGATCCAGACACGACACTAGAAGTTTCCAAAATTAAGTTACCGCAGAAGTAAACGTGATTTACTTGTCAGAAGAGAAGACTATCAAGTGTCCACATATGCCTTGGGCTGTTCCTGGAACACGCACATGTTTGAAAATGTCAACGACAGCACTTTGTCCAAGGCCACAAAGAAAACCGTGCAAGAGCTGTTTACTAACCTCTGAAGCCAATGGCTCCTCCAGTGATGCAGCCACTAATGACACTGTTCTTCCAATCTGATTTTCCCCGGTACTGTGGGTGGAGAAGTACAGTTTAGAGCGAAAGAAACAAGCCGGACAAGATGATTAAGGGGAAACTCCCCCCATCCCCGGGGTTTTTAGCTGGCTAATTTAGTCCCTTCCCAAAGGAAACCTAATCCTTTTCACTTTCCAAAATACAGTTCCTGAAATTTCAGTGTGTTCCCGGATGCTTCCTGCAGGTGGTACCAGAGCGCTAAAACCAAGCCTGCCACTTGAGCAGTAATCAGAATCTCTTCTCTGGTTCCCCAGTTTAGGTCTCATGGTTAAAATCATTCACCAGCTTCGAACAGACACATGAAAACATGCTCAACATCACGCGGCACCAGGGAAATGCAAATCAAAGCTAAATGAGCTAGTACCTCACATCTGTCAGAATGGCTAAAAACGCAGTAAACAACAGGTGTGGGCAAGGATGTGGTGTGACTGTGAAGTGCTGCAGTCGCGGGAAAACAGCACAGAGGCCCCCCAGAGTTAAAAATGGAACTCTTGGAGCGCCTGGCTGGCTCAATCACGGAGCATGTGTCTCTTGAGCTCAGGGTTATGAGTTCAAGCCCCACGTTGGGTGTAGCGGTTACTTAAAAATAAAATCTTAAAAAACAACCCCAAATCTACCATAAAATCCAGCAATCACCCTGCTAGGTATTTATCCAAAGGATACAAAATACCAATTCAAAGGGATATAAGCATCCTGATGTTCATAGTAGCATTATCTACAATAGCTAAATTACAGAAACGCCCAAATGTCCATCTACTGATGAACAGATAAAGATGTGATAAAGATATATACACATACAATGGAGCATTACTCAGCCATAAAAAAGAATGAAACCTTGAAACATCATGGATGGAGCTAGGGAGAGTTATGCTAAGCAAAACAAGTCAGTCACAGAAAAACAAATAGTATATGATTTCATTCATGTGGAATTTAAGAGACAAAACAAATGGGCCAAGGGAAAAGAGAGAGAGAGAGATGGGCAAATCAAGAGACAGACTCTTAACTATAGAGAACAAAATGGACTAGAAGGGAGGTGGGTGAGGGGATGGGTGATATAGGCGATGGAGCTTAAGGAGCACACTTTGTGATGAGCACGGGGTGTTGCATGGGATCACTATATTGTCACCTGAAATATTACAGTATATGCTAACTAGAATTTTAAAAAACTAAATAAAATCATTAACCAACTTTTAGCCTACAAAGAGATATGCAAATAATACAAGCCCAAATAAATGCCCCAAAAGTTTACCTCAGGGACTATATAATGAAAATGCAATCTACCAAGTATCAGACATTTCTTTTTTTTTTTAACATTTTATTTTTTTATTTTTTTAAAGATTTTATTTATTTGACAGAGAGGGAACACAAGCAGGGGGAGTGAGAGAGGGAGAAGTGGGCTTCCCACTGAGCAGGGAGCCCGATGTGGGGCTCGATCCCTGGTCTCCGGGATCATGACCTAAGCTGAAGGCAGTCGCTTAAACAACTGGGCCACCCAGGCGCCCCAGTATCAGACATTTCTGATCTGCTTTCTAATTACCATTTCTCCTTAGAAATCATAAGATGGGGGCAGGGGTGGCTCAGTCAGTGACTCGGTTGTATCTGCCTTCTGCTCAGGTCATGATCCTGGGGTCCGGGATGGAGCCCCATGTCAGGCTCTCTGCTCAACAGGGAGCCTGCTACTCCCTCTCCCTCTGCCTGCCTCTTACCCTGCTTATTCTATGTGAAATACATAAATAAAATCTTAAAAAAAAAAAAAAAGAGGAAGTCGTAAGATGGTACAGGCAAGGCTTTTCCAGAAGGCAAAGACACTTACAGATTCTACCAAACACTCAGTGCAAGAAAACATGGCGCCCACAATGGCAAAATTTTTGGCGTAGGACATTCCTCTCTGTCCCATGTCTTTGAGAACTTCTTTTGCTGTCGGCGTACGGTAAGGATCCTTAGGGTCAAAGCCCACATTGGTATCAATGCCGGCAGTGAACACCCCAAAGGCACCTCCCAAGACAAATCCTAAAAACAAACACAGAAATGAAGATTTCATTGGCATGTTTTCTGGGGTACTATATGAGGTCATCATACTCAAATAGCACATTTTGGATGGCCACCAGCAAAGAGGACACCCCGTGGCTATCTCCCCAACTCCACCTTACCACTCAGACCCTCCAGTTACCTGGTTTCCACATCACACAACCCAGGAACTATCTTGTTGACAGGTTCTCTGTCTTCCTTTGCATTTCTTCCTCCTTTTTTTTTTTTTTTAAAGGTTTTATTTATTTATTTGAGAGAGAGACAGATAGCAATAGAGAGCACAAGCAGGGGAGGAGAGGACGAAGCAGGCTCCCCACTGGGGAGCCTGATGCTGGGCTCGATCCCAGACCCTGGAATCATTGACATGAACCAAAGGCAGAGACACTTAACCGACTGAGCCATACACGCACCCCAGCCTCCTTTCACTTTCTAACATTCCTCAAGATTCAACCTTTAACCTGCTGCTGTCTGTCTGTATTCATACATTCAGCTATCAACTTTGCAAAACACTCCCTTGACGATGGTGACATCATAATTGGCATGTAGTGGGCCATGTGCCAGTTACTCTGATGTTTCATAGTCACAGCTTTTATTCTTCACAATAGTCCTGTGAGGTTGATACTATTATCATCTCCATTCTGTAGCTGAAGCAGCTGAGTCTCAGGGATATTATTAAGTAATAAAGCTTCCAAACCTCAAACCACAAAGTGCTGTCCCCAGCTTCCTGAGCCTGCTGGACTTTTCCATATAGATGTCCTCTCATCACCTCAAGGTCAATATATGTTTAATAAAATCATGGGCACCTCCCCTGCAGACTTTCTTTCTTATGCTCCTCCTTTCCAGTCACTCCAGCTCCAAAACTCAAGGGCATTTCTGATGGCTGCTTTGCTTCCCCCCTACAACCCGATGTTCACAATTATCCTAGTCTAGAACCTCTATCACTTCCATTCTGGAGCATTACAAAGACTTATTCATCATTTCAACAAATATGTAAGTGATTTATTAGGGTCAGGCACAATGATGAACAAAGACCCAGGTCAGGCTTCACGGAGGTTCAGTTTAGCCAATACCCTATACATCTCCCTATCCAGACTTTTCTTTCCTTCACCATACTCCAGGCTGGATCACCATGTCCATCATTACTGCCCTAAGGCCTAAAGGCAAAAAATCCAAATCCCCAACGCCACCCCCAAATTGAAAGGGCATTTCCCTTCCTCTCTTCTTCCTCCTTCCTCTTCCTCTCTCCCCATTCTCAGTCCTCCCAGATACAGCTGCAGTCTCACCTCTTATATCCTTTCCCAAACGAAAAGAATAAAAAACAAATTAAAAAAACCCCTTTTCTTCCTACTATACTTCATTCACATCTGCACTCACTGTATTTGTTTCTTGATTGTCTTTCATTCTCATTGAGATTTCAACTCATCAGTAAATACAGCCAACCTCTTCACAGGAGGGACACCATACATTCAAACATTTAAACCTACCGCTGCCATCTGATCCCATTGGCTACATTGGCCTGTTTTTTTCAAACCTGAAGCCGGTTCCTGGCAGACCTTTGCACTTGCTGTTCTCCTGTGTTCCACTTGCCGGCCAGGCTCCTTCCCAACACTCTTGCTTCTGTATTATATTAAAATGTTAGCTTCGGGGCGCCTGGGTGGCTCAGTTGGTTAGGCGACTGCCTTCGGCTCAGGTCATGGTCCTGGAGAACCGGGATCGAGTCCCATATCGGGCTCTCTGCTGGGCCGGGAAGCCTGCTTCTCCCTCTCTCCCTCCCCCTGCTTGTGTTCCGTCTCTCGCTGTGTTTCTCTCTGTCAAATAAACAAAATCTTTAAAAAAAAAAAAAATGTTAGCTTCATGAGAACCAAGCTCTGGTCTGTTACCCTGTCCCTCCAGCGAGCACGTGATGGTTACTTGTAACAATTTGTTTAAAGAATGCTTATTTAAAAGCGAATCAACGAATAAATGAAGTCAAACATTTTATAATCAACCTCCAGGCCCCGACCCATATAGTAACGACTTTCCGATCCAATTTCCAGAGGCGAAAACTAACCCCAGCGCCTACAGAAGGGTCACTCGAGTTCACGGATCGAGGCCTGGATGTAGTCAAGATCGGTCCACAGGTTCCTCGCCTCCGGAGAGGCGCGTGGTCTTGGCAGAGGACCCCCCTGCGGTCCAAGCCCTCAGCCTCCCAATCGCCCCCGTAGTCTTGCCTCACCTCCCACGCAGGCCAGCGCTGCCTTGAAGGCGCAGCTTTCCATTGCCTTCTCTATCATCTTCTGTTCCTCACTCTTGATCGGGCTTGGGATCCCGCCCAAGCTACTGGGCTCCAGGACCCGGGGCTGACGCTTATCGCCCACCAGGTATTGCAGAAGAAGGCTGTACTGCAGCGGGGCTTCGGCGGAACCCGGCGCCTCAGAGGCGGAGCTGCCGGCGCCGGGGGCAGTCGCCGCCATGACTGCAGTTGCCGGAGAAACGCTGGCGTTCTTCTTCCCGCAGCGGATTCCGCAAGCGTCACGTCTGGGCGCTGCGCGCCTAGCCACCGTGATGCAATGGCAGATTCGCCACAGTGAGCAAGCCCAAGAAACTGCGGCAGCGAAGTCCGTTCATGCATCCGGCGAAAGAGATCTCATGTTCCCTAAAAGCCTCTTTTGAATACTGAATCAGGCTTGTGCAGCATCAGATTAGGGTCACCAGAACGCGCCCTCTTCTTCGGGGCTGCAGCGCGGTGAGTACAAGCATTTGCAGGCCAGGCATTTCCCAGGAGGCTTTGCGCAGGCACGGGCCTCGCCGACTGCTCGGGCGCTCCGGACCGCGGGTGGGGGTAGCGGTAGCGTGCCCGCGGGGCTGCAGCGCTCCGGGACCGCGGCAGGGGGCGCCCGCGCCTCGCTACCGCCCTTCCAGCCCCAGCATTCCTTACAGAGGTCGATAGCGGAGGATGCTTAGTAAATAAACGTGAAAGCGTTTAAATGTATAAATGTATGCGGCATATGTTTTGGTCGGCAATTACACCTTTGAGGAGAGAGAAGGGGCCCAGCAAATGAGTCAACAAATAAGCGAAGCTAGCCAAGGGTAAGAAGAATCAGGGACGGTATAGGAGGTGCAGCCGACTGGCCGGATGGAGAGCACAAGCCTGGGGCTGCTACTACAGCCAGTCGTGGCCATCAGAAGACTTGGTGATGGGGGACTAGCATTGCCCTGGAAAGCCAAGTTCACCAGCTTACACTCAGAACCCAAAAGGTAAACTGTAAGATAGTACTCTATATGAACCCAGACAGACTTTTGCAGTCTTTTTTTTTTTTTTTAAGATTTTATTTATTTGACAGAGAGATCACAAGTAGGCAGAGAGGCGGGCAGAGAGAGAGGAGGAAGCAGGCTCCCTGCTGAGCAGAGAGCCCAATGCTGGCCGTCATCCCAGGACCCTGAGATCATGACTTGAGCCAAAGGCAGAGGCTTTAACCCACTGAGCCATCCAGGCGCCCACTGCAATAGTTTTTTTGTTTTGTTTTGTTTTGTTTTGTTTTGTTTAAGATTTTATTTATTTGACAGAGAGAAACACAGCCAGAGAGGGAACACAAGCAGAGGGATTGAGAGAGGGAGAAGCAGACTTCCCGCCGAGCAGGGAGCCCGATGTGGGACTCAGTCCCCGGTCTCAGGATCATGACCTGAGCCGAAGGCAGTCGCATAACCAACTGAGCCACCCAGGCGCCCCCCCTTTACTGTCTTTTCACGCAGCTCATTCTGCCTGAGCAGCTCATCCTCGTGGCTTCTACTCCACCTGTAATGATCTGAAATCTTTACATCCAGCTGAGACCTTGCTCATAAACACAAGAACCAGGTGTTTTCCATAAGCACCTCTAACTCAGCGTGCCCTCTCAACCACCCTTTCCTTCCAGACGAATGAGGGACCTAGGGCTCTGATTTATGCCAAGGTCTTAAGAGCCCCAGTTGAATCTGAGAGAAAGTGGGATGTGCCTCCCTCCCCCCAGACGAGTCCCAGGTAAGGTGCCTTGGAAAGCAAGGATTGGTCTAAATAATTAACACATGGAACTAGTTAGCAATAATCAATCTCTAAATGAGGGTTCTGTATTAGAATTCAGGTGAGATCCAGGCCAGGACGTGAAGAAATTCCATGTGACCAAGGTCCATGAAGGAGGGAGCCATTTATGGAACATCCCTGGATCCATGGCCTGGATCATAGACGGAGAAAGCACAGTTATGGAAACCTGCTCTGGTATTTCTCTCCACTCACCCATTTCCTTCCCTAAGTGGAATGGGTTTCACTTGATGGAAAACTTGAACCTCTCCAAGCATATTCTGAAAGTGAAAGTGGTTTCCCATGTCAATTTCCCTGGACTGAACTTGGGCCCATAGTCTAGGGACTCTCTCTGGCCCTGGAGTCCAGCAGTCTCACTTTACAGTTTGGTTCCCCACCCCGGGTTCTGTCCTGGCCCCAAGGCTATGGGGTGGGGGTGGGGCATCATAGCGGGTCACGGAGGACAAGGGACAGTTAAAAATGAATTAGATTCACGGGGAGGGTTGTAGGCAATAGTCAGAACACTCTGAGGGGAGGACTCATCACTTGAAGGACATCAGAGGATAGGTGCTGAGCGGGAGGGGGTCTGATTAAATCAGATCCCAAGAACCCCCAGCTGGCCTGTAGTTCACTCAGCATGTCACTGGAGTCCAGGAATGAAGACAGCAGCACCCGTGGGATAGAACAAGGAGGTCCAAGGGGAGAAGTGCATTGTGTCCTATGTGGATTTGAAGTGTATGTGAATCTGGTAACAGGGAGTAAGTGATCTGAACAGTCCTCTTGCCAGCAGGAGGTGTGGTCACATAGATATTCTGAGTACCCAACTGATCCACTGTGGATAGTGGCTGCGGGACAAGTGACTTTGTATTTAAGGGGCCTTTGGGGTGCCTGGGGGCACGGTCAGTTAAGCACCCAGATCTTGGTTTCAGCTTAGGTCATAATCTCAGGGTCGTGAGGTTGAGCCCCAAGTCAGGCTCCATGCTCAGCACAGTCTGCTTGAGATCTTCTCTCCCTCGCCCTCTGTTCCTCCCTGCCCTCCGTGCATAGTCTCTTCCTCTCTCTCTAAAATACATAAATCTTAAAAAATAAAATAAAGGGCCAGATTAGGGGTTAGTTCTCTACTGTTTGGACTTTTGAAGCAAAAAGAACACAACAAACCTTTCTAGAGGAGGTTTTTTTCTACACAAAAAAGAGTGTAGCTAATTTGATTGTTAATAATCACTGCTTTATTACTGAGGGCAGAAAATTGAGACTTTTGAAAAACTTCCTTTACTGATCCTTATCCCTTGAGGTCCTAAAACTTTGAGATAACAAACAAAAGAGGAGCCAACTAATTAACTTCTGGCCTAGCAAATAGGAAGGAGCCTCCTCTGATCTCTGACCAGAATTTTCCAAGCCACAGAATAAATATTATCTTTGTTGTAAGCAACAGAAACCAGCCCTGCCAAACTCCCACAAAAAAAAGAGAGGGATTTATTAGAGGTATGATGGGGTGGGGACACCTGGCTGGCTCAGTCGGTAGAGCATGTGACTCTTGATCTTGGCATTGTGAGTTCGAGCCCCACATTGGGAATAGGGATTACTTAAAAACATTTTTTTAAAGGACAAATTATTTTTTTTGAAAGAATAAAATAACCTGGGTGGCTCAGTTGGTTAAGCATCTGCTTTTGGCTCAGGTCATGATCCCAGGTCCGGGGATCAAGCCCCGTGTCGGGCTCCCTGGTCAGTGAGGAGCCTGCTTCTCCCTCTGCCTCTGCCTGCTGCCCATCCGCCCCACTTATGCTCTCTCTCTGTCAAATAAATAAGTAAAATCTTAAAAAAGAAAGAAAAGAAAAGAAAAAGAAAGAAGAAAGAAAGAAGGAAGGAAGGAAGGAAGGAAGGAAGGAAGGAAGGAAGGAAGGAGAAATGCTATGGAATGATGTATGGCTGGCATTTCTTCTCAACTTTGTGATCAGTGACTTCACATTGATAGCTTGAAATTGGCCAAGATGGGAATAGTCACATCATGGAGATCAGTACATGCTGTCAATCAGAGCTTTTTTTTGTTATTGCTGTTCATATATGACAGCAGAGCACTCACTATAAGCAGGCTTTCGAAACTGAGAACACCTTCCTCTTTCTGATGAAACCAGTAATTGGGGGGAATCATAGGGCAAAAAGGTAAGATATGAACTGCTGGAAATATGTAAGAAAGTCCCAGGGAATGGTGAATGTTCCTGAATGATAAGTAGAAAGAGAGGGGTTCTGGGGCACCTGACTGGCTTAGTCTGAAGAGTATGTGACTCTTGATCTCGGGGTTGTGAGTTTGAGCCCCATGTTGGGTATAGAGATTACTAATAATAATAAAAGAGAGAGGTGTTTCTCATTTACATGAATGTAACACCATGTTTGGTATCATTTTGGATCCCTTGTGTGGACAAAATGTGGCTGAGGAGCTCTTCTGGGGCTTTTTTTTTTTTTTTTTAAGATTTTATTTATTTAGGGTCTCCTGGGTGGCTCAGCCGGTTAGGTGTCTGCCTTTGGCTCAGGTCCTCTTACTGAGTCCTACATCAGGCTCCTTGCCCAGGCAGGGCAAGTGGAGTCCTGTGTTGTTTGTTAGTATGTCTTCACAGCTCATCAGCTGTCACTCAGGAGCACTGTGGTCTTCGAGGAACACCTGCAGGTAGGCTTCTGATCAGACAGCAGGTAAAAGCCGGGCATTGATGGGTTAATCACTCAGGCATGGGAACCTCCTATGGACAAGAAGGTTGGTCAGATTGGAAGCAGTTCCAGGACTCAGAATGCTGAGGCCAACCTAGGTTTTAGAGACAAACTTCCATCCCTCCATCCTTACCCAGGAAAAAGGGACTTTGGCCCCAGGTGGGCTCTCTGAGGTCTCAGGAGGCAGCGCGGGGTTGGCAGGAAACGCTCTTGCCTGTGAAGTGGGAGCAGAAGTCCCGTAGGAGACCTCAGGAAGCAGAGAAGGGCCTGTACCTACAGGGGGGCAGTTAGGGAAAAAAAAAACAACTCAGGCTCCCTGAGGCCAGGGGAGCAGATCTGAGAGGTAGACCAGAGAGCTCGCCTAACGGTGTGTGGTTTTATTGCACACCTGCAGATAGAAGCTGCTAGGGCACAAAGAGGATCAGGTAGATCTAAGTGAGAACTTCCTTTCCTCCACAAACCTGCTCTTTCTGAGTTTCCCATCTAGGTGAACGGTGCTTCTGTAAACTCGATTAGTCTTAGACTCCTTGCTTCCTGCATCCCCTATGTACCAGATAGATAACTTTCAAATCCATGCCTTCATTTTATAATTCATTGCCACTGCCATGGTCTGGACTCCAATCAGTTCTCGTTTAAATATAATTTTAATTGTTCATATCTACTGCCTTGCTCATCTCCAAACCATCCAGAGCGATCTTTCAGCCCAGAAATACAATTAGTTCCCTGCTCAGAATTTTTCTCCATGCCAGAAGAAAATCTCCTGTTGCTTTTTTTTTTAAGATTTTATTTATTTATTTGACAGAAAGAGAGATCACAAGTAGGCAGAGAGAGAGGAGGAAACAGGCTCCCTGCCGAGCAGAGAGCCCGACATGGGCCTAGATCCCAGGACCCTGAGATCATGACCTGAGCCAAAGGCAGAGGATTTAACCCACTGAGCCACCCAGGCACACTCCTGTTTCTTTTATAGCTTGTGCCCAAGAAGGCCCATAAACTTCAAACCACATTCAGTTCTCATTTGAACATTTCCATTCCCATTTGTTCACTTTCTGTATCTCTTTTGGATCTAGAAGTGATGGCTCAGGATCATTCTTAGTAATTGGTGATCTGTAATGTTGGAGAGATGAGTCCAGACTTTTTGACTGTGTCATTTCTTTCACTTCTGCCTTGTCCTCAGTCAAGGTACAATTGTTAGAAAATACTTATTGTTACTATTTCTTAATTCTTTTTAAAAAATATTTTTTAAATTTGTTTGAAAGAGAGCGAGAGTGAGTTTGTGCATGAGTGAGGGAGGGGCAGAGAGAGAAGGAGAAGCAGGCTCTCTGCTGAGCAGGGAGCCCAGGACCCTGAGGTCATGACATGACCTGAGCTGAAGGCAGGCACTTAACTGACTGAGCCACCCAGGAGCCCTCTCTTAATTTTTTTTGCATCTTACCTGAGATAGCCATGGTGAGAGCAGGGGTACCCTGTGTTCTTTCCAGAGACAGATCCTGAGACAGTAGCCTGATTCTTGTGGGTGGTCTTAAAATTCTGGAACAGATTTTCCTAACAGCATAATTGTTTGGAGGTTTTACTTCCTCACCCATACCCAACAATCCAGATTTGCTTATTGTCTCTTGGGCTGTTGCTTTGGCTTTGCTTACAAAAAGCGGTTGGAGGCTTGACCAACAGTCCGGCAGTCTGGTGGACTGTTAGGACCCACTTCAGACTCGGTTAATGAACCATCCTCTTTGGCTCGGTCTGCAGTAGGGTCATAGTGATGCTGAGTTGGGATCCTGGTTTGATCTGAGAAACATTGGAGGTAATGGAAATAGGCATACTGGTTTTTTTGCACCTCAAACTTGCAACTCAGAAAAGTATTAGGAGGCTTCGGGAACTGGTCTCTCCTCTTGCTTTGCTGAGAGATGGCATGAACAGTAGAAGGGACAGTAATGGTGACGTCCCAAAGTTACCTATGAAGTTGGCACCAGCAAGATAAGCCCCAGGCGGGGCGCCTGGGTGGCTCAGTCATAGGGTGTCCGCCTTCAGGTCAGGTAATGATCCTGGAGTTCTGGGTTCGAGCCCCGCATCAGGCTCCCTGCTCGGCAGGAAGCCTGCTTCTCCCTCTCTCACTCCCTCTGCTTATGTTCCCTCTCTTGCTTGTGTTTCTGTCAAATAAATAAAATCTTAAAAAAAAATAAGCCCCGCACTTCCTACTGTAACCAATGTGCATGATACCCTACTTTCCCATCCCTCTCTGTGATCCTCATCACATCTCTGCTCAACTCTCTGTCCAGAAATTTTCCTTACCAGTGGAACTGCCAAAGAGACCAACTTTTAAAAAAGGAACAGATAATGGGGTGTGGGGGTGGCTCAGCAGGTTAAGTGATCGACTCGTGGTTCCAGCTCAGGTCGTGATCTCATGGGTTGTGGGATCAAGCTTGGTTGGGAACCCCCAGGGGAGCCCCAAGAGGAGCCCCACATCAGGCTCAGAGCTGAGCAGAGAGTCTGCTCGAGATTCTCTCTCTCTGCACCTCCAACCCCACTAGCGCCCATGCTCACGCTCTCTCTAAAAAATAAATAATTTTTTTTTAAAAAGGAACAGATAAAACACATGTAAAATCTGTAATATCACATTAATCTACAGGTAAAATGTTTTACAGGAAACTCTCAACTAAATGGAATACATTTTTTGTTTAACTACATCTTGATTCAAAATTTCTGGAATCAATTATTTTTTGAACTAAGTGGACTTAGAAGACTTTTATAATCAAAATGTTCATTTTATACTGGCAGGATTTTTTTATAATGGAATTTGAGTTTTTTTGTATGAGACCTTTTTTTCTCTTTCATTTGGAGATGCTCTGATGTACTTTAATATTTTTTCTCTCCACTTATCGTGTCTTATTTTTTGAGTAAGTTCTTATTTGAAAATTCAAAAAGTATTTTTTTCTCTTGGGTTAAAATAATACCTTCCATATTTTTCTCATATCTATTTCTAGCCCCTTGATTTCCTTTCCCAAGCAACCTGTTACTATTTCTTTTTCTTTTTTTTTTTTTTTACTTACTTTTATTTTTTTTTTAAAGATTTTATTTATTTGACAGAGAGAAACACAGCCAGAGAGGGAACACAAGCAGGGGGAGTGAGAGAGGGAGAAGCAGGCTTCCCACTGAGCAGGGAGCCCGATGTGGGACTTGATCCTGCGTCTCCAGGATCATGACCTGAGCCAAAGGCAGTCGCTTAACCAACTGAGCCACCCAGGCGCCCGCCTGTTACTATTTCTTAGATGTCTTTTGTCTTTTCAGATATATTTTATCCATATATAAGCATATTTGTATGTGTATATATGTATTGTTCTCCACTTAAAAATTTACAAGTGGGGCGCCTGGGTGACTCAGTCAGTTAAGCATCTGCCTTCGGCTCAGGTCATGATCCCAGGGTCCTGGGATCGAGCCCCACATCGGGCTCCCTGCTAGGTGGAGAGCCTGCTTCTCCCTCTCCCTCTGCCTGCCTCCCTGCCTCCTTGGGCTCTCTCTCTATCGCTCTGTCAAATAAATAAATAAAAATATTTTACAAGAGATAGCTTAGTATTTCCTACCTATTCTGTACCTGGCTTTCTCTCATGCTACATCTTAGAGGCACATTAGTGTATGTAATAGTTAATTTTATGGGTCCATTTGGGCCATGATGTGCCCAGCTATTTGGAGGCAAGGTATTCCTCACTTGGAAGTGTTACTTGGACTCACTTACTGAGTGACCCCCAAATCTGCTAACTCTGAGGGGTGCTCAGATCAAAAGAAGGTTCTGCAACAGGTCCTGGCTGCCTGGCAAGCTACTCTGGCACTCGGACCGTGTGGGCCCACAGATCCCATGGGGCCTAAAGATTATTGGCAGACTGGGATGTCGTGGGGAACCCCGGGCAGATCCCTGTAAGTGAGGCCCTTAAGATTTTTGAGCAAAGCCCTGCCATTCTCTGTGAATAATGATATTTTTTTTTTAAAAAAGATTCCTTTCTTTAATTTTGTGGGGAGAGAGAGAGAGAGCGGGTTAAGAAGGAGGGAGAGAATCTTCAAGCAGACACCCTTCTGAGTGGGGAGCCCAACATGGGGCTCAATTCCACACCACAACCCATGAGATCATGACCTAAGCTGAAACCAAGTTGGACACCTAACCAACGGAGCCACCCTAGCACCCTAAATAATCGGCCTGCTCCTGAGTCTTAATAGAGGCCAAACGCCAGACCATGGGCCACCAAATTTCCATGCCACCCAAGTGTCCATCATGAAGTGGGTATGATCTGACCCACCAAGCCATAAAGTTGGGCATACACAGGAACACTTCGTTGTCAAGTGGAAGAGGTATCTAATGATCAGGCCCACACAGGCCCTAAAGGCACAAGCTGGCTACTCGAAGAGGTGGCCCAAATGTCTGTGCTCCCCATCCCTGCTATCATGCCTTCTAAGCCATGGGCAGTACTCTGAGCAGTGAACAGGTTATTCATTCTGCTTGGAAGGAGTAAGCCAGATATAAGATTATGTACTGATTCATGGCATGTAGCTAATGGTTTGCCTGAATGGTCAGGGACTTGGAAAGGGTGCAATTAGAAAATTGGTGACAAGAAACGTTGGGAGGAAAGTTATGGGCAAAAATACAGGAAGATATTTGTGTCTTCTCTGAATGCTCACCAAAGGGTGACCTCAGCAGAGGCAGATTTTAATAATCAGGTAGGTAAGATGACCCATTCTGTGGCTATTAATTGGCCTCTTTCCACAGTTGCTCCTGTCATTGTGCAATGGGTTCATGGACAAATGATGGAGGTCATGCATTGGCTCAGCAACGTGAACTTCCACTCACCAAAGCTAAATTGGCTGTCACCACTGCCGAGCGCCAGATCTTCCCGCAGCAGAGACCAACACCAAGTGTCTGGTATGGCACCCGGGGGTGGGGGGCGCCGTCAGCTAGCTCTCTGGTGGCAGGTTGGTTACTTTGGGTTGTTTCCATCAAGAAAGGGGTAGTGTGGTGTTCTTATTAGAATAGATACTCTCGGCGTGGCTTTGCCTTCCCTGCACACAATGCCTCTGCCCAAACTGCCATCCGTGGACTTACAGAATACCTTAAGCATCATCATTGTATTCCCTACGGCATTGCTTTTGATTGTGAAACTCACTTCACAGCAAGAGGAACACGGCAGTGGGCCCATGCTTGCAGGGTAGGGGAAGAGAAGCCTCTGGAAGGCTGTGTATGCTCCGAACTAGTGTCCACTATATTCATGGGTCCAAGAATCAAGGGAAAGACAGGGGGTGGGGCACCATGAAATATTACTCTTAGTTACCTACTAGCAAAAATTTTGCTTGTTGTTTGCACAACTTTCTACTCTCCTGGACTGGGGGGTCATCGTTCCAAAGGGAGGGATGCTAGCAGGAGGAAACACAACAATGATTCCATTGTCCTGAAGTTAAGACTACTATCTAGCCACCTGGGGCTCTTCATGCCTCTGAACCCACAGGCAAAGAAGGGGTGCTACCGGGCTGGCTGGGTGCTTAACCCTGGCTATCAAGGAGAAATCGGGTTCCTGCTCCACAATGGAGGCAAGGAAGACTGTGTTTGAGATGTAGGAGATTTCTGAGGGCGTACCTGGTGAGAGTAAGGCCAATGGAAAACTACAACAACCTGATCCAGGTAGGACTACTAATGGCCCAGACCGTTGACCCCACCAGGTAAAGAAACAAGACCAGCTGAGGTGCTTGCTGAAGACAAAGAAAATATAAGAAGATAGCAGAAAAAGGTAGTAATAATACTAGCTGTGATCTCATGATCGGTTATAGACATGAGAGCTCCTATTGCCACGAGTATTTCCTTCTTATATCATAAGGGATATGTGTTTATACACAAATGTCTGGCAAACGATTTGTTTCTTTCCTCTCTTATTCACTTACAATGTAATATAAAATGTATTTAAGGATTGTTAATTTAACATTATTGTATTCAAGTGACAGGAGAAGGAGAAGAGTAAATATCACTGAAGGACTTTTTTTCCTCTTCTGAGGAAAGGGTTAGTACATTTCTGGCTCTACACAGGATATATGCATCGTGTTAGGTGGAATTATGACCTCGTTATTATCTTTCTTTGGAGACTGAGCGTGGCTTAAGGAGATGTGGGTGCCAAGCTGACAAAAGTGGTGGACTTGAGATGTTTAATTTTATGTATCAGCTTGACTGGGCCATGGGGTTCCCAGGTATTTGGGTAAGCATTGTGGTGGGTGGTTTGTGAGGGTGTTTCTAGATGAGATGAACTTGTGAATCAGGAGATGGCTCTCATTTAATTGGAGGAAGGCCTCAACAGAGCAAAAAAGTGAGGTAAGGGAGATTTTGTTCTCTCTGCCTGTCTTCAAGCTGAGACATAGGTCTTCTCCTGCCTTTGGACTCAGACGGGACTCACACCTTCAGCTCTCCTGGTTCTCAGGCCTTTGGAATCAGACTGGAACTCTACTATCAGCTCTCCTAGGTCTAGCTTGCTGGCTGCGGATTTGGGGACTTCTCAGTCTCCCTAATCATATAGGCCAATTCCTTTTTTTTTTTTTTTAAAGATTTTATTTATTTATTTGACAGAGAGATCACAAGTAGGCAGAGAGGCAGGCCAAGAGAGGAGGAAGCAGGCTCCCGGCCGAGCAGAGCCCGATGCGGGACTCGATCCCAGGACCCTGAGATCATGACCTGAGCTGAAGGCAGAGGCTTTAACCCACTGAGCGACCCAGGCGCCCTATAAGCCAATTCCTTATAATAAATCACTATATATATTGGTTCTCTTTCTTTAAGGAACATAGACTGCTACAGTGTACATTGAATTTTCCTTCTTTTCAATGACTAGATTGTATTTCAAATGATGAATGTGGTATGATTTAATCATCATTGTTGATACACAGTTTGGCTCTTTCCAATTTTCCAGTCTTTTTCTCATTTCACCAGTGTACCCGTAAATATCTGTATACACACATCTTTTCTGCATATATGCTATTATACATGAAGACCAATGAATGTGACTTAAAAATCTTAAAGGTGACATATATATGTGTACATGCATAGCCAGGGGCGCCTGAGTGGCTCAGTCTGTTGAGCATCTGCCTTTGACTCAGGTCATGATCCTGGGGTCCTGGGATCGAATCCCGCATCAGGCTCCCTGATTGGTGGGAAGCCTGCATCTCCCTCTCCCCCTTCCTGCCTCTCCCACTGTTTGTGCGAGCTCTCTCTCTCTTTCTCTCTCTCTCTCTGACAAATAAATAAAATCTTAAAAAAGAAAAAAAAAGGATAGCCAGTCAACTCATACAACTAACTAAATACTAGTAGGGACATTATTTGTAAGTGGATGTCTTGAACTGCATATGCAGAGAGAGTGCTTTTCACAAGCCAAAGGATGTTGGTTATTCTTTACAGGAAGCCAAATGAGTCTCCTTGGGCTTCTTGTAAAAAACACCCACTGGAATTATGATTTTGGAATCATTTCCATTGCAAATCTGCTCTTTCCACATCCCTTTAAAAGGCAGCTGCACTATTTGGCTTCTAACCAAGGCCTGCTACGCCAACAGTTCTCTAAATTTTATTTATATTTCATCTGCAGTATGTTCAAACTCTCGCTTTCCCATGTGCCAGATGTTGGTTTGGACATACTCTGGTGGTATATGCTTTCCTGTAAAATAATAAAAGTAAAAAACTGAACAAACAGCCTCTTTATATCAGATTTGCACCTAGTATTAAGTATTCTAATCATGACTTCACTATTTTCCCAAATTTTCAATCCCCCAAATTCCCACGTCACCTAGCTCCACACCAAGTACTATTTGTCTTTTGGCTTCCGTAGGGTGTAGGTGCTTCTAGTCTTTTTGTATCTCTTCAGTGTTCATTTTAAGATGTCAGAACGTAGGATCTACCTGTCTCACATGATTTCAATGGTGCCTAATGTAACCTACCAAGGGGTATTTAAAATATAATATAGATGAGAAAACAAGGATATAACTTACTTTCAGGACTTTTTCCTTTTTTTTTTTTTAATAAGTTGTCTCTGTGTCCAATGTGGGGCTTGAAATCCTGACTCTGAGATCAAAAGTTGCAGGTTCTACCAACTGAGCCTGCTAGGTGCCTCTACTTTCAGGATTTTAAAAGATATCTAATAAGTTAATGTCTGTTATGTTCGTAGCTTAATTATTTTCACTAAAAAAGTGGTGCTTTCTGGGGTGCCTGGGTGGTTCAGTGAGTTGAGTGTCTGTCTGCCTTCTGCTCAGGTCATGATCCTGGGGTCCTAGGATTGAGTCCTGCTCTGGCCCCCTGCTCAGCGGGGAGTCTGCTTCTCCCTCTCCTTGTGTGTGCGCCCGCTCTCTCTCTTAAATGAATAAATAAATCTTTTTTTTAAAAAAGTGATGCTCTCTGTGTGTTTTATAGTAAGATTATCCCTGCAGTGGCATAAAATTTTGCCACGACACTCTAAGACTTAACTCAGAATTTGCCTTTTGTGATACGGTTCTTGACTGTTTAAAGGCAGTCCTCAAGTCAGAGATCCTCCTTGTGAAATGAGCAGGACTATTAGTGGAAACTAAGAAAGCGGGTATAGTTTTTCGAGATTGCCAATCCGCTCTTGGTCTCCACCTCCATCTGTTTCGAAAACCAGTTTGTGTGATAACATTTCACGGAACTGAAAACCAGTACAATTCCTTTCTCGATCCTAGACAGAATGAGAACATCAGGCATGAAAATTTATATTTGTGCCAAAATATTGCGATTACATTGCAGTTTAAATGAACTCTTTTAAAGCGTGCCATGATTTGTGCGTGTTTGTGTGGAAAGCCATTGTAAGATAACAAATACTCTGCCTGCCAGTATCTCTAAACATACTGGGCTCTGGCAGATCTCGTTTTTCTCACTCTTTCCATTAGATGGCGGTAGGTGCCCTAGAAATAACTTCCAAAGACCGGGCGGAGGGCGGGGAGAGGGGCGTTTTTTTCCTTTCACCAGGTTGTTGGTAGCCCAGCACACAATTTAAGGTCCTCTCTTGCGGGTTGGCAGGGTATGCATTTTATTTTTCGCGTTTGTGTGAGGCGGGAAGGCTTGCCACAGGCCACCTGTTCAAGCTAAGCACAGGGTAGCATCTTGCCAGCTGGCAAAAAAAAAAAAAAAATTCCTAGAATGTTTCTTAACTATCATCAGACTTGATAGAAACTGTGGAACCGATTCAAGAGTGCAACCAGCATTGATTGAAAGATGCTACGGCATCTGTTGCCTACACTTGTGGAGATGGAACAGAGCCACTCGCTGGAGGGGAATGGCTGCTGCCACCTGTGGACTGAACCCCCAGTTAGACCCGTGATCCACTCTCAAGTATCTCGCGTTTATGCCTAGCCCCAGATCAGAAACTACCCGAGAACTCTAAGAGGTGGCGACCTCCACTTCTCTTATAGTAGACAAAAACATACACAAAACGTACAGAGAAATCAGTGCAAGCGAGACCCAGCCTGATGAAGTGGTAATTGTGTACGGAGATGCCCAGTCTTGTAAACATTATTAGAGACCATTGAGGTATGAAATGGTCGATGAGGCTTTGGGGTGAGAGAGAAAGAGCATAAGCGAGCGAGCACTCGGGTGGGGGGACTGTGGGAATGTTTGGGGAAGTCCGGAGAGAATCGAGAGTTCGGAAGGGTGGAGGCCAAGTTCGAGGACTGCAGCTTCGGAGAGGCCGGCTCCGCGGAGCCCTCTCCTTTCTCGGCTTAGCTGGAGAAAGACCTCCGAGTGGGGCGTTTCCGGCCAGCTTTCTCTCCAGGGCTCTTTCCCGAGCCATTCGCCGGCCAGCTGCTGCGGATCCAGGCTCAGCGCACAGCCGGAGACGGCCACGGAGGGGGCGTGGCGAGGGCGGGTCTGAGGGGGCGTGGCGAGGGCGGGCCGTGATGGGCGGGGCTCTCTTCTGCCCGGCGCCCGCCGTTGCCGCGTCCTCCGCCGCCGCCACCGCCGCTGCTGCCTCCGCCCGCCTCGCGGACTCAGGGAGCGGGGTCGCCGCCGCCTGCCCGCCCGCGTGCCCCGGGGCTGCGGTGGGCCAGGATGTCGGTCTTCCTGGAGGAGCTGCTCGGCGAGAAGCTGGTGACGGGCGGCGGCGAGGAGGTGGACGTGCATTCGCTGGGCGCCCGCGGCATCTCGCTGCTCGGGCTCTACTTCGGCTGTAGCCTGAGCGCCCCCTGCGCGCAGCTCAGCGGCAGCCTGGCCGCCTTCTACGGCCGCCTGCGGGGGGACACGGCGGCCGGGCAGGGGGCTGGGGCCGGGGCGGCCGCGGAGCCCGAGCCGCGGCGCCGCCTGGAGATCGTTTTCGTGTCCTCCGACCAGGACCAGCGGCAGTGGCAGGACTTCGTGCGGGACATGCCGTGGCTGGCGCTGCCCTATAAGGAGAAGCACAGGAAGGTGAGCGGCGCGGGGCCTCGTCGGCGCCCCCGGCCTGGGAGGGCAGCCCGCCAGTTGTGGGGAGCGGGGTCCTCGCCGGCCCGGCCCGCGCCCCTCGCAGTCCTTCGGCCCGGGCTACTCTATTTTTGCACGCGTTTTTCCTCGTGTCCCTCAGTGTCCTCTTCCTCTGTGTATGCCCGCCCGCTTCGGAGGACCCTGCCGTCCTGGGGCTCCCGCGGCAACTCCTTGGTGCGGGCGCCAGGCCGCGCCCGTGGGGGAAGTTTGACACCCTCCGGCCCTTCAGTCCGGAGGAGTCCCGAGCCAGGTCCCCACGCGCTTGGAGCCTCGTAAAAGGGGTGGCCGTGCTAGGGGTCCCCTAGCTCCCCGCCGGAGGTGCGAGTAGTGGCTGCTTCCTTCCCTCAGCCGCCAGACTCCCCGCGGATACCTGTAGTGGGTGGGGGAGGCGCTAGCCCCCTACCCATAATGCCCAGACCAGGAAGTTTCCTCTCCCCGAGAGAAATCTGCTTTTCAGGGGACCCCGCCCCTCCCCCACCCTGTGACCCGGGACTCCGAGGCCAGGCCTCCCCGTGTCCTGGAGAGGCAGCCGCTGACCGTGGCTTTGGGTGAGAGGGGCTCTCACTCCTCTCCCCTCCGCCCTCCGCCCCCTGCGGGCTCGACTAGTGGCCACCGGGGAGCTTTTCATTGTCTGCCGGTCCAGCAGTCCTCCCCAGATGGCTCCCAGGCACGGGAACAGATCCCTCCGGGCGGCTCTTAGTTGTTGGGTCTGGGTTGTCTTGGCACACTTCGAGTTAAATGTGGAGAAACGAGGACGGGGGGAAATTTACACTTCGCTGTCAACTTTTCATTCCTGCTGAAATTAGTTTGGTTTTCGAGTGTTGGATGAAGATGTCTGTTAGAAATTTTGTCGTGAATCGAAACAGGACAAGTTTTGGAGCGCTCTTGCTTAATTGGTATGCCTGATGCAACCTGTGAATCTAGCCCCTTCCCTTTCAGAGGAGAATCTTAGTTTATGGAGTGGACAGGGGAAGGGCCGATGGGGGTGCTTTTAGGTGCCTCTAGGGAGGATGGCAATGGCATGCCGTGTGTTTCTTTTATATGTATAGAGTCTTGTTGAGAAGCATGATTTAGATTTACTAAGAGCAAAAGGCTTATACTGTGACCCCAGATGTCTCCAGTAAATCATCCATCCCCAAGCAGTACAAGGTACAGACCTGAGGTTTAAAGTATGAAATACAGTTTAACAAATACAGTTTGTAAATTTCACATTGGAAAAACATGGGCTCACTAACCATACAGAGGCAAAACTTGGCATTCTAACCACTTTTTAGGCGATTTTGTGCATATTTGAGTTATATACTCCATAGTGCATGAATGTGAATGGCCAGTCCTTTCTTGCTTCAGAAGTATGGGAATTCTTTGTTTTCCTTTGTGGCTGTTTTGATGATCCCTTTAGAGAAGAATAATGTTCAGAAAGTAATTTACCGAAAAATATTTTCATTGTTATGGCAAATTTCTATTGTATACCAGTGTGTATAAAATGTCCTTATCGGGCAATACAAATGATGTGTAGCTTTTGCAAACATAAAATGATGATAAAATGTTACAGACCTAAGGCCTATTGTATTTTTCACAGTGGATGAAGGAAATTTGCTAGATGGTAAAAACATGAAGCCAATTGAGATGTTTTGCAAATGCCTTAAGCTTTTTCTAGAAAAGGAGACTATTTCATATGATCTATGCCGTGCCTGGTTCTCTCTGCCCTGGCTTCTCCCTTTGTACACACACACAAAGTGGATCTCTGGCCCTAATCAGGACCTGCTGGTTACACCAGGTTGAGAGCCTGGATGACACTGGGCAGACCCTCCTTTGAAAATACAGTCAGAATGCTGAGCATGGCCAAACCGTGGTGCCTAGCATGTCAAAAATTTTTTGCTCATTTTTTGGGTCTCGCATCCAGTGGTTCAATTTGTTCTGTAAAATAAGTCCAGTTTTTGAGGCTGTAGTTTCTGCTGCTGAATGTTCACAAATGGGCAGCTCGAGATCTGATCCCAGAAACATTTGTCGTCATATACCAGGTAAAAAGACCTCAGCTGTGTTTTTTATAGAAAACATGCTTTTGGAAATTATAAAAGCTAGGTACTCGCTTTGACAGAAAGTATTTTCTCCTTTGAAACCAAAGAGAAAAAACAATCCCCTCCCCCCCTTTTTTTTTGTAATTTCGAGTTTTTGTCTCTCCTCTCTGAAATCAAGATGCTTAGAAGTAAGTCTGTGAGCTTGTGATGACAACTTCATGATAAGAACAGTGAAGAAGGCTAGGGCAGCCCCCGTTCAGGGTGCTGGATGGGTGAACACTTAACTTCTTGCTGGTGGACCCCGGCCATGTTGTCTCACCAACTATAAAAATAGTTCCAAAGGATAGAATTTGTTTTATAATGAGGGGCAACCAGAATTCCAGATTACTAACTTTTAAAAGTTCTCATTAACATTTGTTCTTTACGACCATTCATATACTTCTTCCCATTGGGATGACAAAGGATGTGGTTCTAATTAGTTATTGGCTGGCATTACTCTAAAGAAAATTGAAAAATTATGGTGGGGAAAGAAAATGCTGTGTGGTATTTTTTCTTTCTTTTTTTTTAAATTAATTTCCCGTTTATGTAGTAAGAAGGTTGGGGGATGGCCATATACATTGTGCTTGCATTTTTCCTGGCTCTCCTCATCTTGATTGGAGCTATGAGAAAACAGCAAATAAAAGGACTCCAGCATTTAAAAAAAAAAAAAAAAATTCCCAGTGAAAGGTTGTCCTGTTCCTACTTGCTTTTGTGGTGGGTGCAAAAGTAATTGAAAGCTTCATTTTTTTTTGGCATCCAAGCACACACATATAAATAGCTGTATAGAAATTGTAATTAGATGATAATGGAACTTTGAGTGCTTTTATAAGAGCAGTTTTGTCAGGAAACATATAATCTCGAAGACTTGTTTTAATAAGTAGGTTTGCTTTTTGTTTTGTTGGTAGACATTTTTCAGATTTCTGTAGAGAGAGAATGGGAGGAATAGTTGGAAAGTTTAGGGATTTGATCTGTTCCTTCAAATGAGGATAAGTTGCTTAGTTGTCAGACTAGGAGAGTCAATCCCCAGGATCTATTTCAGCGTCATAGAAGGGAGTGTGGGTTTTGGTGTTAAAGCCTCCGGACTCAGTTTTGCCGGGGCTGGATGTCTGATGGGCTGTGGTTGGTCAGCTTGGGTGCACTGACAGGAAATGGTGCGGGACCACGGGTTTTGGACCGTACAGGTTTGCTGGGGGTCTGGCTTGGCCTCCGAACTTCCTGCCAGACAGAAAGAAAAAGAGGAAGTCGTGAGCAGGAGACTGGCACCCAAGAGGTATCCCTGAGGATCCCTGCTCAGCCTCCTGCAGTCAGCAGAAGTGGAAACATCCTGCTTCCCTGTGTGGGTCGCTTGCTCCGGGTGGTTCTTTTGGGTCAGACTCAGTCAGAGACTTGGTCTAGAATTCACCAGAATCCCTTTGGCTCTTGGGACCAGGGCAAGATTTGGTACCCCGCCCAAAGAGTCTTATAGGTATAACTCTCCCAGCTCATCCTCCCTCAAATCCAGTACCCTAGCCACTGAGAGAATATTCTCTATGATCCTGACAGACCACTTTGAAGGCGCTGAAAGACAGCAGAAAAGCACAGCTTTAAAAATCGGGGTTTTCCGCAATCTGAGAGAGGAGCCCAGACCAGCCCGTACAGGCTCCCCCACCCTCCGTTTGTTGTTTCCAGGACTTGGATCTGTCTAATAAAAGAGCATGGTTCAATTAAAGTAATAAGAGCAAATTTCCTTGAGAGGCTTTTTCCTTGTTCCATTATTTGTAATGTACTTTTTATTTTTTTTTAATTTTTTTTTTTTTATTTTTTAAAGATTTTTATTTATTTGACAGAGAGAAACACAGCCAGAGAGGGAACACAAGCAAGGGGAGTAAGAGAGGGAGAAGCAGGCTTCCCGCGGAGCAGGACGCCTGATGTGGGACTCGATCCCAGGTCTCTGGGATCATGACCTGAGCCGAAGGCAGTCGCTTAACCAACTGAGCCACCCAGGCGCCCCTGTAATGTACTTTTTAAATCTTTAATTTTTCTTCTCTGCATAATGAAGATGTCTAGTGTCGTAGTAGTAGTTAAAAATAGGGACTCTTGTCCATCCGCCTGAGCTCAGATCCTTTCTGTGTGTCATTTGTTAGCTGTGCGACCTTGTGCAAGTTACCTACTTGTCTGTGCCACAGGTTCCCTTAGCTGTAAAGTGGAGATGATAATAGCATTTAGCTTGGCATGTAGTAGATGCTCAGTAAGTGCTAGCTGTTGTTCCTAAGTTATCATGGAATTTAGGAATTCCTTTCATAGCTTGAACCTCTGAAATGTATCACATTACAGAAATGCAAAACCATTTTGATTTTTTCTTTTATTTCTTTTTTTTTTTAAGATTTTATTTATTTATTTGACAGAAACACAGCTCGAGAGGGAACACAAGCAGGGGGAGTGAGAGAGAGAGAGAGAGAGAGAGAAGCAGGCTCCCTGCTGAGCCAGGAGCCTGATGCAATGTGGGGCTGGATCCCGGGACTCCAGGATCATGACCTGAGCTGAAGGCAGGCGCTTAACGACTAAGCCACTCAGGCACCCCTGTTTTGATTTTTCTAACAAATGAGTTTAGCAGCACACAAGAGGACATGGTGAAGGGATTGAAAGAATTGAGACGACCTAGAAGAATCAAACAATGAAAGCAAATGAATATTTAAAAAATACTGCTCCTTAGGGCCACCTGGGTGGCTCAGTTGGTTAAGCAGCTGCCTTCGGCTCAGGTCATGATCCTGGGGTCCTGGGATTGAAACTCGCATTGGGCTCCCTGCTCCACGGGGAGCCTTGCTTCCTTCTCTCCCTCTGCCACTCCTGCAGCTTGTGCTTGCTCTCTCTCCCTCTCTCTCTGTCTGTCTCAAATAAATAATAAATAATCTTTAAAAGTAAATAAATCAAAATAAAAAATACTGCTCCTTAAAGAACTGAGAGTTCTGAGATTTACTGAGCACTATACTCACACTTGTCCGTGAAACTTGAGACATCAGATCAGTGAAGCCCAGACATGATAAAGGGTAACAACTTTAAGATGATGAGACACCCTTCTTGAGAGAGATTAATTATGAACTTGGTGATCGGTTTGTGGTTTGCCAGAGCTATTAGACACATCTGCTGCCGATCCTGCCTGGTTAAATCTGGGCAGCTTGAAGGCATGGGGAAAGGATGGTGCCCGCCCTCTGCAGCCCTGAAGACCTCACCTCCTAACAGGGCCAGCGGCCTCCCTTCCTAGTTCTGGAATGTTGTCGGATCGGTTTGCTGAGAGGAGTAGGTGTAGCAGTTGTGGTGGGCTATCCGTGGGCTACTATTCAGGCCTCAAGGTAGTGATTCAGGCTTGACTGGCTAGCTGTCCACAGCTGTTGCTGATTGATAGAGGTTGGGATGTGAACCAGAGCACAAGAGAAAAGCTGTGGGTCTTGAGGTTAGAGTCATTGATTTCATTTACACTCAACATCCCCACCCCTGCTTTTATCACTGTTCCCTATGGTTTGAGGCCTTGTTAATATCTGCGCACATTTGAGAAAGAAGGCTTTGTGTCATACACAGCTGGGGTGGGGGATGGATGAAGAAGTACCTCAGTGTATGGTGGGGGGGGTGTCTTTTTTTTTTTTTTTTTTAAATAATACTTGGGACTCTAGGGTTCCAGCTAGCCCCATTCTGAATACTCCTCAAGGCTTGATTTCCTTTCAAGGGAGAGAGCATAGGCTTGGCATAGGATGTTTTCTTTTTTCACATACTGAATTCCCAGCAGTGCTCAGTGCTAACCACCAGCATGCTTAGTTTTCTGTAGTTCATTAATTTACTATTCTGCTTATTCAAAGGCACTCAAAGAAAATGGCTACAAATTCAGAATCTTTTTGTGGGTCCTGACTCTCTTGAGGCTCTTGCATGTTGTTGCTTTATACCTAGCCATTTTAAAAGGAAAGAGGAGTCCTGGAATCTCAGGAGCCATCCTTGCTTCTCTGGCATCCCTCACATCCATATGGCACCAAATCTTGGTGTTTTTCTGATCTCTCTAATAACTCTCAGTTCTGACCTCTTCTCAGCATCCCTACATTGCTGCTTAACTTTAGATTTCATCTGGACCACTGTGTACCAGCTGTTTCTCCTGGGGCTGGGGCTCCTTGCTTCCATTTTTTTTTTTTTTTTTTTTTTGGTAAGATTTTATTTACTTATTAGATAGAGAGAGAGAGAGATGTGGCACAAGGGCAGGGGTAGAGGGGGATGGGGCAGACTCCATGTGAAGTGTGGAGCCTGACATGAGACTCAGTCTCACAACCCTGAGACTTTGTGCCAAACTAAAACCAATAGTCAGACACCTAACTCACTGGGCCACCCAGGTGCCCCTCCTTGCTTCCAGTCTTGACCCCTGAAATGACTTCTCTTCTCAAGCTGTCTGTAGTCAGTGGCCAATTTTATTTTGTTAATTTCCAATCAGTCACACCAGTGCAAGAGGCCTCACTAAGAGTGACTCCTTCCTGGGTTGAACCACATGCAACCCCCCACTAAGTTGACTTCACACAGGCTGGTCTCTGTCCTGTTCAACAGGATGAGCCTGCTGATCACAAACCTGGATGTTGCTGCAATATTGAGCTGCTATAAACGTTTCTAAGTACTCATTCTCAGTTTTTGTACTTAACCTTGTGTGGACCAGTAACAGATGGCGTATGGGCAAGCACTGGCTTGCAGACCCACCTTGATCAGCTCTGCTCTAGACTGTTTCCAGAATGGTCAAGTCCAGAATCACAACTTTGATCATGTCCTTCTTCTGCTTAAACATTCTTTAGTAGTCCTTCATAGCTTTTGGGATCAAGTCCAAATTCTAGAGCATGGTCTTTGATTGTTCTGTCTCCTCTCTCACCTGCACGGTGTTCTCTTTCCTCCCAACTGGCTGAGTTTGGAACTTTTAAACTCAGTCCTGGTTTCCCTGTTTCCCCTAAGAGGCTTTCCTGTCTCTTTTCCTTCTAGGTGAGATGATTCTGTGGGCTTCCATAGATCTTGTGCACAAATATCCTAACACTTAGGTTGTTTTTTGTTGGTTGTTATTTTTATTTATCTTTAAGATTTTATTTATTTGAGAGAGAGAGTACACAAGAGAGAGCATGAACAGGGGTGGAGGGAAGGAGCAGAGGGAGAGGGAGAAGCGCTGATCATGACGACTGGGAGCCTAAGGCAATGGCTTAACTGCTGAGCCACCCAGGCACCTCTGTTTCTTTTTTGTTTAGATGGTAAGCTCCTTGAGGACAGAAACTAAGGGAGGAGAAGAGAATCAGTTCTTAGGTGCTGAGAAGTGGGTAATGTGATAATAGAAAGCAGGCATGTGACTTTTAGACTGGGAATGTGAAAACAGGGTAGTTTCCATATCATGTAAGTTGAATGTGCACTTTCACTATTACACAGCTTGATTTTAACATTTAATATTAGAGTTGGGTCTCAATTGAATTGTATAATTGTATATATCCACAGTATGTGGGTGTTTTTGTTTGTTTTTGTTTCTTAAATAGTGCTTCAGAGAGCACTTACACAAGCAAATAGACATGTAACTCCATTGCCCTGTAATTCTGTGCTCACAAATAGGAAAAGACTCAGGGCGCCTGGGTGGCTCAATTGGTTAAGCCACTGCCTTCGGCTCAGGTCATGATCCCAGAGACCCTGGATCGAGTCCCACAGCGGGCTTCCTGCTCGGTGGGAAGCCTGCTTTTTCCTCTCTCACTCCCCCTGCTTGTGTTCCCTCTCTAGCTGTATTTCTCTCTGTCAAATAAATAAAATCTTAAAAAAAAAAACAACACACAAATAGGAAAAGACTCTACCCTCCACTTTTGAAATGTGAAAAATCTTAGACCACTGAAATAGTCTTCTATCTGCAGACTTACCATTCCATGCTTATATATTTCATAGTTTGTGTTTCTTAAGAATCTTTCTTCCAAGGAACTCAAAATGCATGCCTATTACATCTTCCAGCAGCTAGTAATCAGTAGATATTAAACGTTTTAACTTTTCAAAGTATGTTCGAGTTGGAGAATTGAAGCAAAGAGAACCGATGATTAGATTAGGGTCACAGTGTCCGATGAAAGGGTTCAGCTGAACTCCCTTAAATTCAACTCTGTCCTTTCTGTTGGTGAAGCTGTTATCTTACAAAACGTTCACATCAAGCATTATCCATGGAAGAGGAGGGAGCAGAAAGTTCTCTTTTCAACAAATGGCTTTGGTGTGGATTCACTCTAGATATGCATAGAAGACCCTGAAATAAGATAGAAGTAAGTGGTTTTAACTGCGGAAAGCATTTGCCTAGAAGATGGGAAAGCCAGAACTTCTTTTCTGTTGCTGCCTTTCCGTGGTGGTGGTGGTTTCTAAGGGCCTTTTAATGATTTAGCTTTTTTTAGATCAGCCAGTGAAGTGCTCCCAACTCCCCTTCATCCTATGCAAAGCCTGCGGGCTGCTACAGTGCTTTTGTTCAGAGACAAAATTGAACTTCAGGTATCCTGCCGAGATCCTAGGACTAAATCAGTCCTCCCTTTTATGAGGTTTTCAGAAACTGCTGTTCTAACTTCCAGTAAAATCTCAAACGTGTGCTTTCTGCTTTATGACAAGTAAGAAGTATAGTAATTGAAAGTTGCTTGAGTGCTGTTATTCTCGAGTAAAACCTTGTAATGGAAACTTTTGTTCTGTGGCATCCATGATTAAAAGCAAACATAAATTTTCTGCCGCTTGCCGGTCATAACTCTTGGACCAGATTTACAGTGCGTTTTGTATGAACTACACTTAAGAAAATCCTTTTTAAAAAACCATTTATGCTTAAAGTTCAGCATTCCTTTCTGTCATATCTGTCACCCACTCCCCATTGTATTATTTCAGTGCAGACACCAATTACAGGTAGATTCAAGTAATATTTCGACCGTTAAGAATGCTTTTATCTCAGATCATTGTTGAAGAGTCATAAAACAGGGTGTGGTGAGTTTCACTCTTCTAGGGATAGGGTTTCCCTCTTTGTTTTCCTACGAAAATTTTATCCAGATGAATCGGTTGTATAGTTTTTTATTTGTCTTTTTTGGTCAGTGGGCCAGGGATAAAAATCTGAATGGATGTAGTCTGTTTAAAATCAGAAGATGTTGCCTTTTTCCCCGTTTAAATGTGATCAGGTCAAGACAGTTTTCTTTTGATTGTGGTGGCTCACAGCACAGCTGCCTCATCTGTTGGTCATTTTTCAGGGTTTGATGTGAAATATACAGATTGGGCAGAACAACCTGTGATGGGGAAAAAACCCTTTGAGTGTTACCTTCTGAGCTCTGAATGGCAGTGAATGTAGGTGAGAGGACAGCGTTTTCTCCACTTTGGGCCCGTGCTTCGCTGCAGCTTAAGAAAGCGTTTGTACCCAGGGATCTTCACGAATTCTCCATTTAAGAAGTGAACAGTTAGGGCGCCTGGGTGGCTCAGTTGGTTATGCGACTGCCTTTGGCTCAGGTCATGATCCCGGAGACCCGGGATCGAGCCCCGCATCAGGCTCCCTGCTCAGCAGGAAGCCTGCTTCTCCCTCTCTAACTCCCCCTGCTTGTGTTCCCTCTCTGGCTGTGTTTCTCTCTGTCAATAAATAAAATCTTGAAAAAAAAATTCTTAAAAAAAAAAATGAACGGTTAGAATCTGTTGCACAGGTGATAAGAGTATGGGCTTTGGGTCTGGGTTTCCCGGGTTTAAATCACATCTCTGTCACTCTGTAGCAATGTGATTTGGGTGCAAGCTACCTGGCTTGTGTGTCAGTAGGTTCTGGTCCTTAAAATGGAGATAATGGCGTCCGCCTTGTAGGGTTGTCGTTCAAAAAGCATTTAGAACAGTGCCGTATAGTAAATGCCTTTTAAATGTTTTTCCCAGATGCTTGGATATTTCAGCTCCTGTGTTATGGCTATTCAGATTACAGGAGAGAAACTTTCTCTGCTTTTATTCCTTTGTATCACTCCTACCCTCAGCATTCCCTTTCACTGGGCACCTAGCCTCGTATCTAGCTGGCAGTCATGTAATCTTGTTTCTCCTTAGTTTCTTACTAGGACAGTGATGATTACTGACCAGTTGTTGATTTGATGATACACCTGTGTCTTTTTTTTTTTTTTTTAAAGATTTTATTTATTTGACAGCGAGAAACACAGCCAGAGAGGGAACACAAGCAGGGGGAGTGAGAGAGGGAGAGGCAGGCTTCCCACCGAGCAGGGAGCCCAATGTGGGACTCGATCCTGGGTCTCCGGGATCATGACCTGAGCCGCAGGCAGTCGCCCAACCAACTGAGCCACCCAGGCATCCCACACCTGTGTCTTTGACTATGGGTAGAATTCTAGATCAGATCTTTGATTGCTTGCTCAGTTGTCCTGAGTGGATTCCAATTTCACTTTTGAGCGGGGAGAGGGTAACGCAGTCTGGTCTGTGTATATTTCTCCTGCCATTTATTTATTTTTGTACTATTATGGAAAACTTCAAACATCACACTGGTAGGGAAAATAGCACAGTGAGCCCCTATGTACCCAGCACCCAGATAGAAGGATCACCAACGGGCACCTGGGTGGTTCAGTGGGTTAAGCCTCTGCCTTTGGCTCAGGTCACAATCTCAGGGTCCTGGGATCGAGGCCCGCATCTGGCTCTCTGCTCAGCAGGGAGTGTGCTTCTTCCTCTCTCTGCCTGCCTCTTTGCCTACTTGTGATCTCTGTCTCTGTCAAATAAATAAATAAAATCTTTAAAAAAAAAAAAAGAAGGATCACCAACTCATGTACACCCTCTCTCCCTCCCCTTCATCGGACTGCTTTGAAGCAGCTCCCAGGCATCATGTCATTTCCTTCATGAACATTTCACTAATTCTTAAAAAAATCACAATATCATATCAAACAAAAACAATCCAGTAATTCCTTAATATCGGCAAGTAACAGTCCGTATTCAAATTTCTCTGATCATCTCATAGTTGTGGTTTTTTTTGGTTTTTTTTTTGTTTGTTTGTTTTTAATGGTTACTTGTTTGAGTCCAGATAAGGTCACACATTGCATTTGGTTAAACCTTAAGTTTCTCAGGTGCCTGGGTGGCTCAGGTGGTTGAGCGACTGCGTTTGGCTCGGTCATGATCCTGGGGATGGAATCCTGCATCAGGCTCCCTGCTCAGTAGGGGCTCTGCTTTCCCTCTGACCTTCTGCCTCTCATTCTTGCTCTGTCTCTCATTCTCTCTCTCTTTGTCAAATAAATAAATAAAATCTTAAACAAACAAACAAACAAACCCTTAAGTTTCTCCTTCTACTTAAACTTTCTCTGGGTCTGCCACCTTGCCACATTCCCAACCCCTTATCCGTATTTCCCCCTTAATCTGTAAAAATCTATAAAATGTTGACTCTTGGTTTCAAAAGTATCCTAGGCCGTTGTCACTGAGAAGTCCGGGTGTTGGCCACTTCATCGGCCCAGTTGGCTCAAATCCAGTCCTCCAGACGGGCTGTCCTCCATCTGTCCACCCTGCTTCTGTGTGGGGGCCCTGACCACAGCTCTGGGTTTGCTTCCTGTCCTCTCCGAACCCCAGCAGAAGGAGGCCAGCTTGGTCACCTTCTCCTCCCAGGACCAGTCACCATAGCCAGGGTATGTAATATTCCGATTGACCAAGCCTGAGTCATAGCCACACCTGCCAAGCCAGAAGGTAGGGTCACAGACCAAGTGGACTGAGCATCAGGAAAGGGATGGTTGGGGGTGAGGGGGGTCCTTACCAAGGAAAATGAGAGTGTTTTACCTGGGGTAACCTCTGCTGGAGCATTGCTAGTGACCACAAAGTCCCATCTCCTTAGAAGGCCATTCTGACATCAGTCATCCTCTTCTCAGGGACTGGCCGGGCTCAAGGAACTGTAGACAACTCTTCTGTCTCTGAGATGGAAGATTCCCTTGGTCCTTTGTCCATTTCTCTTATGATATGTGTTCAGATTTCATTCCCATCCTGGCCATTTGTATCTGAGCCCTCTCCAAGATTAGGACCTCTCTTAAAGAGTAGTCCCCAAACCTGAACACAGACACCAGGGCGGTCTGCCCTAAGCACAAAGGGTCAGCTTACTACCTCCTTTGTTGCAAATATTATCTAAACTTACATCATCATAGTTTGAGATTGCATTCACTTTTCTGACAATCACATTACACTGTGTTGTCTCCCTGACCATTTTGTCAACCAAAACTCCGAAGTCTTTTTCATCAGTTTTACACCTGAACAGATGAGAACAGACTCCCTAATCTTCTATCAGTTAGCCTCAAGAATAAGTTTACCTAGGGGTGCCTGGGTTAATTGTTGGTTGGTTAATTAAGCATCTGCCTGCGCCTCAGGTCATGATCCCAGGGTCCTGAGATTGAGCCCCACATTGGGCTCCCTGCTCCGCGGGAGGTCTGCTTCTCCCAATGCCCTTCCTCTCTGCTGGTGTTCTCTCTCTCTCTCTCAAATAAATACATACATTTTTTTAAAAAAGAAGTTTACTTGGATTTGATCATTTTCTGCAGTCAAAATCTTTTTGCATGCATAAGTGTTCTCACCCACAATAATCATAGCCCTTTCTGAGTTCTGAATTGTGTAATCCCTCCCAAACTGTCACCAAATCTGGGGATGGAGTCCCAGGGCACACCACTGAAGCTTTCTCCAGCCTAATCTTGGTCTGTTGGTCAGTTGTTGAAACAACTTAAAATCCAGCCAGTTCTAAATTTGCCTAATTATATTATTCAGCCCACATTTCTCCAGTTAACGTTTACCATAGGACACCTTAACAGATCGCTTGCTATAACTTAGATATTTGTTGTTTCCCTTTCAAGGAAAGATAGTCCGAAGTGACTTCTGTTTAGAGTAACCTATGCTTGTTTCTAAATTGATCACTTCTTTTCCAAAGTGTATGTTTAATTGTTACAAGCTGAGGAATCCTTTGAAGGGTTGACGTCAACTTCAGCTGATCTGTAGTTTGCAGAATCTCCCCCTTTTTGCCCATTTGAAAATCTGCGCTCCTTCCATCTGTTAGCTGCTGGTGAAGAAATCATGACTGGGAGTAGGTGATCTTGGGAGCACGTTTTCTCCCTCTGGGATGTAATTCGTACCTCATAGGAGGAGGGTTTCCAGGTCAGCTGGGCCTGTGTGTAGTGTTGGTGCCTTTGTTTCCTGCAGAGGACGCTGTAGGAAGAGCTGTGGCCAGAGACCCCATCTGTGTGTAGCTAGGAGCACCCCCATTTGTTCAGGATGTCCAGGTCCTGTCCTTTCTGAAGACTGGCTGCCTTGTCCCCATCCCAACACCTCCCTCTCCTCACTGGCTCATTAGGGCACTAATAGAGCCTGAGGGAGTCTTTTCCTTAATGCCCTTTGTTTCTCCCCAATGGGCTCAGGCAGGATGAGAACCCGGCGGGCTAATTAAGTGTGGCATTTTGTTTCAAAATTAGCAAGAGACTGGAAACCAGCTACAAAGCAACCCAGTGTCCTTGTGCAGATAGATATTTCTTAATATTTGATTTTTTAGGATGAATTCCTCCGTTTACTTTGAAGACTTTGCCCTATTTGAAAATGGACTTGTTTTCTCCCCCGGGTGTATTTTGTCTGCTTAAGATGAGCGTAAACCTGTCCTACACTTTGCAGTTTGGCACCTAAGAATTCTGACATTTCCCATGTTAGGCATGAGGATGAATTGGAATTAAATGCCTTAAAACACTTTTCCTAGGGGAAATCACTTTCCCAAATGTGCAGAAGGTTGCTGGCTTTGGCCCTCGGATGCATTGTTCCTACTTTTACAAATGTGCTTAAGAGTAAAATACCACTTAATACCATTGAATGCATTGTCTTTCATTTGGAGTCATGGAGAGTATTAATTTGTAGCAACTGTGGTGGGGCACTGGTTTTGAGGTTCTTTTTGAAGCAGTGCTTTCTTGTGAAGGCTTAATTAGTGACTGCTTCTGAGGTCATCAGAACCTGGTTTTTGGCTGATACGGCCACAGAGAAAGTAGTTACCCGGCGAGTCCAGATTCCTGGAACAAAATGTGATGTGTGCCTTCACGAGGAGCCTGGAGTTTGTGGGTGTTCATTTATAGAACAAATTAATGTTGTTCACTTTAAAAAGCCATTTGTAGGAGCATCTGGGTGGCTCAGTTGGTTAAGCGACTGCCTTCGGCTCAGATCCTGATCCTGGAGTCCCGGGATCCAGCTTCCTGCTCAGCGGGAAGCCTGCTTCTCCCTCTCTCACTCCCCCACTTGTGTTCCCTCTCTAGCTGTGTTTCTCTCTGTCAAATAAATAAAACCTTAAAAAAAAAATTTTGTATTTCTCGTGTCGGCATAAACATAAACACTATCAGTTTTTATTTACTCAGTGTGCTGCATTTTTAGAAAATGCATCACCCCCAGAATCCAAAGTTATGAAATAGTAAGGGATTATGTCTGTTATTTTCATTATGGAAGGATCTTCAACTGTTTTAGATTGTGAGCTCCTAATAGATGTTTAAAATGTGATTTCTTGGGGCGTCTGGGTGGCTCAGTTGGTTAGGCAACTGCCTTCGGCTCAGGTCATGATCCCGGAGAGCCGGGATCGAGTCCCACATCGGGCTTCCTGCT